>QXTE01000044.1:5170227-5349695 GCA_003942145.1 Platysternon megacephalum
GTGTGTGTGTGTGTGTTCTATTTAACATCAGGGAGGAAAAGGCATTCAGCTACTGTGGGGCAGGGGCCCATGTAAGAATTAGATTCGCTAGCCAGACGATGTATCCACGCCCAGAGATGCAGAGCATTCACTGCCCCCATTCACACTCACTGTGGGTGGCTGGGATGTGCCGTGGGATGTGTGGGGTTGGGTGGGGTTTACCTATTTGGTTAAAGGGTCCAATTAGTATTTTTGTTAACTTAACTTGGGGGCAGGTGAAGGGTTTGAGCTGCCGGGGCAGGATGGGTGGCTAGCGGCTCAGTGAATGTGTCACAAAATTCCATTTGGGGAAGCATCCAAGACGGACGCCATGGACCAGGTGCTCCTGCAGCTGGTGTCATGACACCGGCATGTCTCTTCACTCAGACATCCGCACGCACTCACTTCTTGGTCCGTATATTCCCCTTAAGTCCCCAGGTGCTCCTGCTGCTGGCGGTTACTCACCTTCCAAGCTTCAGATGGGCATAGAAACCACAAGAGCTTCAGAAGCCGCAACTTCTAAACCAGCCTCTGTCAGCCTGAGGGGCCTTCTAGCCGCCCAGCGACTCACTAAGGAATTTAAGGTACGGTGGTTATTGCTGTAGAGATGCTCCCAATAAGAGCCACTTAAGAGCAAGGCTCCAGTGACCCCCTGGGTCTGCTGTGCCCCATAGCAGTAACCATCCCCCTCAAGCAGACACCAGGAGGTTTCAGAACAGGAGCGAAAGAGGCTGGTCTTGCTGCTAAAAGCATCTATACCCAGGTCCCGTTAATGGGCACAAACAGTAAACCGAAGCCTGGGGCCCTGCTGCCCGGTGCAACCTCCACAACCCCCAGCCCTCTGCAGGCCCACAGCCTTTGCCCCCCCAACACCAGCAGGTGATCATCCCCCACAGGCAGTGGTTTTGACCAGCCCCATCACTGTCAGGCTGGCTCTGACTGCAGAGGTTTGAAGCTGTGCTGTAGAGCTTCTTGCCCTCGCTAGCATGGTTAACAGAGACATCCGCATGTGCCCCTTTCCTGGGGCACATGCTCGGTACTGGAGTGCATCCCTGAAGGAAAGCCAGTCTGACTCTCTTTATCATCCCACCTACCCTTTGAAACTGGCCGCCGCTAACATGATTAGCCCTGGGATTAAATCCATTTTACTCACGGCAGGAATCAATGATGTTTTTAACTCCCCTCCCATGTAGCTTACTTGTTTAAGGCAGCTGCTAGCAGTGGGCTGGCCATTGACTCTGTGGTCCAGCCACAGCCACTGTTTTCTGGTGGTGAGGGCTCAGGTAAAACGTATAATGCCTAATACTGGGGCTTAGGCGTTTTCTGTTGCGAGACAGTACCAGGATTTACAGTAAAGCTAGAGGTGCCAGCTAATAGTCTGACACTGGATAGCTCCCATCTCAGCCACACAGTGTATTAAAGCAGCCTACTCCCCTTAGTTAAACAAACAAAGCCCGAAGGAGCCCTTAGAAAAGTGCTACAGTAGGAGCCGAGATGTTAACCACAGCGTCTGGGACAAATTCCAACTCTGGTAATGACATTCTAGCTAAATTCCCCTAGCCCAGGGCAGGGAGTAAGGGGAGCTGGGGTCTGTTCCCAGCTCAGCCACTGACCGTCTGTGTCACCTTGTCAAATGACAGCCTCTCAGCTGTAAAACAGGGGTACTGACACCGGTACCTGCCTCATGGGGCTGGAGTGAGGCTAAGCTCAGTAACATTCATAAGGTGCTTTGAGATCCCCTTATAGCAGACAAAATAAGGCTGTATTTGGATGTTTATAAGTCAAATGCAGGCTATGTGAGTATAGATAGTTCAATATGGCTGTGAATATAGTCTTGTTCTTCACTTCCTGCCCTAAAATGTTGTGTATTGTTGCTGCCTTCGGTTCCAGAGGTGGCTGTATTGCAGTGGTAGGTGAAGTGATCCCTTCCCTGCCTCACAGGGACATTGCAAAGCTTAATTAGCTCGCCTTTGTAAAGTGCTTTGAGATCCTTTGATGAACGATGTTGAAGAATGGCGAAGTGGTACCGCAGTGGCTGCAGGCCCCATTGTACTGAGCCGTACATGCGCCCACAGTCAGACACTCCCTGCCCTGAAGAGCTGCCCGGTATGTGGGTTTGAAAGGCAGGCTGGAGCTTTGTTGTCTTGCTCGTGTATCTTAGCACCTGGTAAAGCATGCATTTGCCTTGTAGAACCGAGCCACTATGAAAAACAAGTCCAGACTCCAGATCTCTCGTCACAAGCCCATCACCATCATCAATGAGAAGGTACGTGTTCTGTCTGCCTAGCACAGGGTCACTCAGATGACACGCTCAGTGCAGTTTTCTATTGGACATTCCAGTGGCTGAGGAGAATGGTGATATCCCCTCAATTAGCAATGAAGACTGACCACTCGATGCCAATAACAGTGGGACACACCACAGTGGAATTGCCCTGTCTAGGAACTGCTCCAAGGGCTTTGAAGATCTGGACTGGGCTGGGCTCAGGCCTCTTTCAGTGACTAGGATACGTGCATGTTTCAGGTACCACTGTGGTCTACATATGATAGATCCAAAAGAGCTCAGCACCCAATGTGCACTTATTCTGGTGCCTAAATGGAACCTGAGCTTATTTGGAAATTTGGCCCTTTGGGCCTGATCCAACCCCACTGACATCAATGGGGTTTGGATCAAACCTATAGGAATGCGCCTTTTCTAGCTGAAGAGGTGTGATCCCAACTTGAGTAGCCTAACACCAGCTAAAATCCTAGTGAAGACCAGGCAGTTGGTAGCTTTTCACATATTAGTGGGTTGAGTTAAAGACTATGGAAAATCCTAGATCTAGTACTAGGATTTTACCTCATGTTAGTTACCGTGTTAGTTAACTTGAGCTAAGAACACACCTTGTTTCTGAGTGAAGACAAGGTCTTAGCATCTGATTTTCAGTGGTGCTGAGCCCATAACTCCAGTTACGGTCAAAGGGTGCTTTGGGTCAGGCCTATGCTGTTCAGAATAGCCTCCATTGCTATGCTCATGGATAAAACTACACAGGTGGTGATTAGCCCTTGCATTGCTTGGAACAGACTCATCATCCGGGCTTAGAAAGAACATGCTTCCTCCAGGCTTGATTATTGTACAGATGGCCAGAGCATTCTGGGTTTCCCCTGCTTTCCTCCAAAGCATGCATTCATCACTGGCCACTGTCAGCAACAGGATGCCTGCCTGGATGGCTCACTGATCTGGTCTGGGATGGCAGTGCCTAGGATGCTCTTATTTGTGTGGTTTAGCTTCCCCGTTCCATCCAGCTGCACGGCATGTCCCCAGTTTCTGCTATTTGTTGTACCCACTGGATACAACATTACTCAGGAAGCCAGGAGAGGGGGTGGAGAGCTCTCTTCCAGGCAGGCCAGCAGTGATGTGCTCCTAGGAGACAGCATATATCAGCCTCATGACACGTTCACCCTCGTGTGACCTGGGGCCTGCAATTCAGCTGCTGTGCCTGAACTCAGGAATCCTCATTTGTCAGCGAAGCAGTCCTGGGCTAGAGGGTGGGGGGAACGGGATGAGGAATAATGGTGACCAGCCAGGTCAGTCCTGTCAAATACGAGTCTTGCCATTAACAGCAAGGACCTCTGCATCAGGACCACAGTGGATTAGTTTGTACTGCAACCATTTTGCTTCACTAGAAACAGAGTTACGCCATAGCTGGGTCTCACACAGTTTCTACCATGTAAGAATCTATAAACCACAAGTCGAAAAAGACTTGGATTCATTTAAATGGAAGGGATGTTATCAAACAGTGGGACTTCAGAGCTGATCAAGGGTTTAAAGACAGTACCAAGTAGGGAGAGGAATTACTTAGGCAGGAACACGAAGTAATGAGATGAAATTAAGAAAGAGAATATCTAGGCTGCATATTGGAAAAACCTTCCTTGCAGTGAGCTGCATTAGGCGGTGGACTTGTCTCCTCGGGGAAGTACTGAAAGCCTCATTGCTAGGTTGTGGGTCTAGCACTGGAAATGTCCTGTAGGGACCAATCCTGCATTGGCTGGGAGATGAGCTGATCTCTCTGATCCCAGCATTCTGACATGAAATGAGCCATCTGCATCTCCAGAGATGACTCCACACACACAGAGCACTAAGAATCCATTTAATAATTGATGCAACAATCAATATCTAAGCATTTTTTCAATGAAATTCTTCCTATGGGATACTTCTCTGTTCTGCTCCTAGAGTCTGTTGAAAAGTGGGGAAACCCATCTTCCTTTAGTAAGTTAAGAGCCCAGGCAGCGTCCTGCCAACTGAGCATTAGTGTCACACACAGGCTGGGGCTGGAGTAAAGAACAGCCTGTCTTTGCAGCATGGCTTTCAAGCTCAGCACACTGAACAAGGGACCCTACCTCCTCCAAACGGGGATGCCTGAGCAAGGGAAGGTGTAAATCCCAGCTTGGGCAGAGGGAGTCTTAACCTGCCAAGACAAAACACTAAGTGGAGTGGGGGAGAGTGTCTGTGGATAGTGGAGAATAAAGATCATTAGGGCCTGGCCAGAGGTGGATTCTATTTAGAGCAGTGGTCCCCAAACTGTGGGACATACTTCCCCTCCCCCCCAGGAGGGCACAGAGGAACGTTCAGAGGGGCAAGCCCCCACGGGGGGGGGGGGCAGGGAGGGAGCGCCCTGCTGCCCCACCCCTGTGCGCAGCTCTGCCCTCATTCCCTCTGCCCCCTAGGCCAGCTCCACCTCTAGCCCCAGCTCCCCCCACATCCCCAGTTCTGCCCCCACTTCCATCCAAGCTCCTCTGCTGAGCCAACTGTGCAGTAGTGTGTGTGTGGATGGGGGTGTGTGGACAGATTCCATGACTGGTAAGGGGAGGAGGGAGGGTACGACAGGAAAAGTTTGGGCACCACTGTCTTCAAGATTGCTGGGCCGAGAGCTGCTGTTTAAGGCTCTTCACATTTCCAGGGCCACCTCCCACACTAAGGGGAAATTTCCCTGAAGAATTTCCCTCCTCCAGGGAATGCAGATGGCTGAGCTGGTGGAGCCGCATACAAAACGGCCACCCTCTCTCCCTGCAGTCTGCCTTTGCAGGATTGCAACCCAATAATATTCACAGCCTGGGCTGTGTGTCTCTCACTTCCCTCCCTTCTAGCCATGAACAAAGAGAGAAGGCTTAGCAGCAGAAGGGCCAGACCAGCTGGACAGGGTTGTGCCCCATCGTGTTCCATATGCGCTGAAATACCTAGGCATATTGGGGTGGAATTTAAAGTACAGTTCCAGTTTTAACTCTCCCATTCTTTGCTAACTTGAAGTTATACCCCTGCATTTTCAAAGAGTTGCACTGGGTTGCCCACGAAAGCTTATGCTCAAATAAATTTGTTAGTCTCTAAGGTGCCACAAGTACTCCTGTTCATTTTGCTGATACAGACTAACACGGCTGCTACTCTGAAAACTGGGTACATCGATACTGCAGCTGGGAGCATGCGTCCCTGCTCGGACATGGACATGGACACACACACACACACACACAGACGCGATTTGCTCAAGCTTGTGTACTAAACATAACAGTGTAGTCGGGGGTACCACAGGCAGTGGCTCAGGCTAACTGTCTGAGTGCATAGCCGGGATTCTGGGTGGATTTGTCCTTAGGTGGCTAGCCCAAGTCTCCCCCTGTGCTACCTATGGCTACAAGGCTATTTTTTGCATGCTAGCTTGAGCAGAGCTAGAGCATCTGCCTAGCCTACCCAAGCTCCCAGCTGCAGTGTAGACATACCCACGGGCGTTTAGCAAAACCTCTAGATTTTCAAAGCTTAATGCGTGTGAACAAGTCTTCGAAAATGTGGCTCATAATGGTCTGAGATGATGCCTTCCCCTGTGTTCCTAGCCAGGGCCAAAGTACAGCCAGCTACTGAAGAATCCATCTCAGGCTTTATGAGACCCAACATATTTTGGGACAGGACTTGGGCAGTCAGCATTGGGTAGAAGTCCTATTAGAGAGGACAGGTTCACAGAACTTCCCCATCTACCATAATAGCATAGTGGTTGCACCCAAGATGGTTAAAACATGGTTTGATATTCCAGTGCTGACCTAACCAGGTTTTAACCATGTGTCCGAATTGGGCAAAAGCCCTGGATATATCTTAGCATTTACCTATGCTGGGGAACCAGAACCACATTTTGTGTTGTGGGGATGACTGTATTGTGAGCCAGCACACTGACCCAGTTCCATTAATGTGCATGTGTGGGTTAATTCTAGACTCCCAGTAATTGGAGTCAACTCTCATTGACTTGACTGGAAGTTGACTGGTTAAACCCCATGTAGCTCTTTGAAAATGTAGAGATTCATATAGTTGGAACAGAATTTATTGTGGTTCAATTGGAATTACAAACACACACACACACACACGTGTGTGTTTGTACAGGGTCTAAAACAATGGGGCCCCAATCCTGACTAAGGGCGCTGGGCATGACTGTAATACAAATAAATTAATTAAATTCTATTATAGAGTTGGGTCTTTGTTACAGATTCCAGTCTCGTCTGCAATACCGAAAGAGAAGTTCTCTTGTGGCAGAGCAGAAGAGCTGCTAAGGGAATATTTACCAACCAAACTCGCCAACGTTACTTATGAGCCTGCAAAATGTGCCAGCCTCACTATTGCTTTAAGTGAAGAAATAAAACACTTGGTCAAGCAAGTCACTCCTCCTCGGTATAAGTTAGTTGTCAACGTCACCATTGGAAACAAAAGCAAAGATGAGACTGTGGATATAGTGGTGACTAGCCAGTGTCTGTGGGACCCTCATTCAGATAATTTCACATCCTCCCAGTACGTGAATGAGACACTTTTTTGTGTTGTTTTGGTACATGCTGTTTATTTCGAGTAACAATCCAAATACATCTCCTTCGCCTAGGAAGAGCTTAGGTATGTTACTAGCTACAAGTAAAGCGAGACGCTCAGACACGGGTGTTTGATGACAAACTTGGAACTGTGCCATTGCTACAGCATACACAGTATGCAGAAACTCTAAAACAGAATAAAAATGCTAATTAACAGATGAATGTAAAGATGCGGAGAGAGACTATGTGCGCCATACATCACGTGTACACTTATGTGCGCAAGATGCCTTGTCATATCCTATAACAATACCTGGCTCTTACATAGTGCGTTTCACCGGTCTGTCTCAAAGTGCTTTACAAAGCGAAGTACGTATCATGATATCGCTGGATGTACTTTTACTAACAACGATGGTTTCCCATTAATAATGTGATGTTTTAAAATGGAAAATATGATCCCCAATACCTTTATTTCTGAGATCAACCATCTCCTCCAGTCTGTTACGTCGGGCTGAGCCTGGGTCTGCATGGAACTCAGAGGCAGCTTGGACTTGTTGCTAAAGAATCCCAGGGACAACTCCTCGCCTGCACCTGCCAGATGTTCTGCCTCTGGCAGAAGAACAAACTCAGCAGCTCCACTCTCTCTTGCCCTTGATTCAGCAAGGCACTTAAGCCTGTGCCTAACTTTCAGCATGTGAATAATCCCATTGATTTTGTGTACTTAATGGTCGGCAAGTGTTTAAGTACCTTGCTTGAATCGGGGCTTTTGTTGTTTTCTACTTTATTTTGTCTCTCTTTTAGGGGGAGGGGTGGTAGTGAGGCATTTTATTGAATAGATTGTGTTTTCTTCATTCCTTCATCTCCTCTGGGGTAACATCGCTGCTTTGAGGCTTTGTAACCTCTGGAACAGCTAGTAAGGTGCAGCCCTAGCAGGCCTCTGTGCACTGCCCCTTCCTCCCCCCACAATGCTAGAGCATTCCAGAACAGCCCTGTGGAAAATCCAAACATTATTCCAGATATGAGGCGGTGTTCCTGGGAAGTTCAGAAAGTCAGTTCTGGCAGCCTTCTGCCTATGGAAAAGTCAGGCAGTCACCATGAAATAGCTTTTCTAACTTGAAAATAGCTTGAGTTTCATAAACAATAGAGACTATAAAATGCTTGGGAGCAGGTAAAGCAAATAAGCATCATCCCTGAGAAACTGAGGTTTAACAACAGCTAGAACATCATGTACACACTTTCTCAAATAGATTTTTAGGATACATTTTTATTCTCCAGGTGAAGTGTTGTACACAAATGATAAAGGATTTTACATTTTTGGGGTACACCGTGCAAACCCATACCAGTGCATCAATACATCATGGGGAAAGGCTTCATAAATGCCCAGTGACCAGAAGTATTAGGGTATGTCTAACTGCATTGTAAGCCCGGGTCTGCGGGACCCGGGCTCATGGACTCGGTGTTTCCAAGCCTGTGCTTGAGCATCCACACTGCTTTGTAAACCCGGCTTTACAAGTGCTGGATCCAGGTCTCACAGCCGTGTTAACGCATCAATGCTATTACACTACGCAGACCTTCTGACTTGGATCTGTGGTTTGACCTGTGTTCACGCTGCAAAATGAGAGGGCTTGGACTTGAGTCACAGCAGGAGTTGGGCTCTGACCCACTGCCCTAGGAGGGCCCTAGGACCTGCATCCTGAGTGCTTGCTGACCTGAATCAGACTGATTTGGAATGGGGTTCAGGTTCAAACCTGCGTCAAAGCCTGGTCTTTTGTGCAGTGTAGACATACATTTAAAGTCCCTTATGGCAATAACCTCTGGATTAAGAGTTCCCAATAGTGCACAGTGACATGGTAGACCCAAATGGCTTTCAGGGTGTTAGTACCGTGACAACGATGCACAGATCAGAGCAGAGTTACTTACCTTCTCCTTTTTAATCACAAAATGAAAGTGATGACACAAAAAAAATTAGGTAAAAGTAATGCTAAATGTCTCTTTCGTGAAATTCTGAGTTACTGCTTCCACTGTCATTCTTTTCTTTCCTGGCAGTGCCACGTTATTGTAGCAGGTATGGTTTGTCAGCTAGCCTATAGGGATTTTTAAAATAATATATTAAGAATTATATTAAAGACACTGTATAAAATATTTTATACAAAAGCATATGAAAATATATGCACAAGAAACCCAAACAGGTCAAAGGACAAGTTCAAATTGATGTTTGAATAGGAAACAGCAAACAGGTGCATGCTTGGTCTGCATTTCTTTTCAGAGGAAGCAGGTCTGGAACACAACTGCTAAAATACAAAATAGGAATCCTCTTTGAGTCCTATGGCTTTCAGACATCTAGTCATATCTTCACTAAATGCTACCGAGCCACAGATCAGCACAAATGGCTTTCTTCTACAGGAATTTGTCATTTTCTTAATCAAGTTCTCAGTTATATGGCCAGTGTGTGTGTTTTCTTGATAGCTCCAAGGAAGTTTTTCCAGGGAATATTCCTGGAAAAGCAAAAAGTTTACACTGTATCAAGTTATTTTAGAAAAAAAGGATGATTAACACTTTGAAGAGTTAATGCTTAGACCAAACATCTGACCTCCCTTGACAAAGTTTCATCTGAAAGTTTACCCTTCAGGAATCCATCTAGGTGGTTTCTTCCAGGTCAATAATTGATGTAAATGAACCACTGCGACAGCTGTGCTTTTCTGGGACAATGAAGATCACAAAGCCCAGGATGAATCAGGTGTGAGCTGGGAACAAAGCATTCTCTGTCAAGGGGATCTGGCTGTGGAACAATCTTTCAGAGGAGATTGGGCAAATCCAGAATCTGACCATCTTTAGGAAATGTTGCAAAACATTCCTCTTTGAGACAGCCTTCCCATCAGAAGTGACACTCACAATATGAAGACCTCCCTCTATTCCCAAACCCCTAACAACCTCCCTCTGCAAAAATAAAACCCTACCCCAAGCAGAGTTTTGACCCTGAAAAGGGAGAAATGCCAGATATTCCATGAAGTCCACTAGGGCCTTTGCTATTGTTAGTGATTTTATGTGGAAGGTGCTCACATACTACCATGATGGGCAGCAGTATAAAACTGATTGATAAGTAGACAGATAAACAAACCTCTTATGAGAGGAAATCACAATGAGACAAGATAAGAGAAAAAAACGTATGGACTGCCATGTACTGATTAGTGTCAAACAGGCACCACTTCCCTGTACAGGATGGAACTTCAAGACCTCCTCAATGTTTGTGGCCATCTTATTCTTTGGTGGCTGCCCCGCAAAAAGGTTTTTAGGAGCAGAAGGTCATGAGTTCTATTCCCCATTGCCCATACTGGCCAAATGTGGGACACAAAGTTCCACAATGAGGGACGCAAAAAATGATTCATGCAGGAAATGTAAAATACTGTGTGATTCATACTGTTAGCATAAACAACTTTCTATAATCTGAGTGCAATGAATCTTTATTTCTGATGTAAATAATTTTCAACAATAAAAGTGAGGGAATATCAGATTTGTGTGGAACATACGTAAATTTGAGACTAAATGAGCAACATCCCTGAAAATGAAGGCTACTTCAGAGGTAGGCCCTTGTCCATTAATTTGGTATAGTTAGCAACTTTAAGTATGTGGCCCCAACATTTTTACACATAGACATGAGCTTCATCAGAGGACTCCAGTGTGAGATAAGTTGATGAGAAGCTGGGTGGATACATGCTGCAAGGTGAGACACCAAGCTAGCTGTGAACATTTGTGATGATTGAAACTAGCTAATGAATGTGAGCAGCGAATGAAAGCAGCTAACAAATCAATGCATGGGTGCTGAAAAAGGAAGACCCTTTGGGTGCAGTTTGTTTATTGTGAGTTTCACAGAGAGCTGAGAGTTTTATAAATACAATTTTTCATATGCAGCAATGATCAATTTGGAGGGGGAAAATATTCCATGGCGGACACAGTTCAATGGGACCTTCCTAACAGAACCTCTGTCAAGACAGGTCAACTAGTGAGTGATACAGTTGAAAGTCTGCTAGTTAGTATGAACAGGATTTAAGAACATGTTATCAGACAGATGCTACTGGATCAACACATGGCCTTGGCCACTGGTAAGCAATCAACTTAGATAACACTGAGGCAAAAGCAGAGAAGGCAGAGAGTTGTTCACCACAGAGAACCCAGGGATGAGTGTATTTATATCAGAATGTTACCTGGCTAAGGACGTAACATGTTCTGACGTTCCAGTATCGAGACTGATCTTGGAGAAGAGGTTTCAAGTAAATATTTTCAAAAGTCCGGAAGCAACCAACCAGGGTTATAAAGGTTTCATCATCTTCATTTTCTGTTATGTACTGGAGAATGGGGAGCATTGGTGCTATGCCAGTTCCAGAGGCAAGCATAATAAGTTCTCCATACTAGAAATTAAGTGGAGGATTTTGAATAGATTATAGTAATTGGAAATGGAAAAACCTATTACATTACTCCATTCCTCTGAAAGGGTGCAATAGCAGGCCTATAATATCTGATATGTTCTCTAATGGGGGACTGTGTCAGGTACATTTACACACAAAATTTAGTTTTTTAAAAGGCAAGATTTTACAAAACCCAAGCTCAACGGAAACATTTTCATGATTAAAAAAAAAAAAAATCAAATTAAAACCATTTTTTCTTGGTTATAAACATAACCCTGAGTTTTAACCTTGATTTCAGCTAAAACACGTTGAGCTTCAGTTCAGCTGCCCCCATTGCTGACACCCCTTGTCAGCAGTGGTTTATATTTCCATTGTAGACAAGCCCTGAGATAAAGATGAAAGCACTCAAATCTCACGCGGTAGAGTGTAATTTGGACAGCTGCAGGAAGGAACTCTTTCCTTCTTTGTACAATTGCTTGGTGCATTATGGAGGTTCTCTACCTTCTTCAGCAGCAGTGGACATTACAAATAAATAATAGTAATACTTAGAACTTTTTATCCACAGAGCTCAAAGCACATACAAAAGGTGGGTGAGCATTATAATCCCCATTTTATAGATTAGGAAATTCAGGCATGGGGAGGGCTTGATTTTCAGAAGAGCTGAAGGATCTCAGCTACTTGCCCACGTTCACACAGCATGTCAGGAGAACCCTGGTCTCCTGATTCCCAGTTCGGTGCCCTGCCCACAGGACCACCGTGCCTCCTTTAGCCATGGCTAGGGACTGGATATCGGACTGGATGAACTACCAGGTCAGAATTGATATGGCAAATCCTATGAATCCATACAAAATCAGATGAAGTGCTCACAGCCAAATCAATCACTCTTATTCAAGAGTTGGATTGAGGACATCTGAGCTGTATCCCAACAGAAAAGTTAGTGGCCTGTGGAAATCAAAGCCCAAAGCTCCATTAGACTGAGAATAGATTTGCAAAATAAAGGGCCCACTCCAACTCCTATTGACTTCAGTGGAAGTTGGATCTGATCTTTTATGAACAAATCTATCCTAAGTGCTATGAAACGTTCAGCTTCCTTTTATACAGGCCACTGATTTATACAGCATACTAATTCTTTGGGACTGCCATCAGTGGGAGTCAGGGGTGCTTAGCACCGCTCAAATTCAGGCCCTACATGTGCCCAGGCTACCAGTAAGGCTGGTTCCCCGTGGTAGTTTGCAAAACCTATTCTAACTTATGAATTGGTAAATTAGCTGAGCAGGCTGGAAGCAGGGCACAGAGATGGTGTTTTGGGACTATTTTGTGATATATTGTGAATGACCTATTTAAATTGCTGAGCCATATCCACTTTTAAAATAAGATCAGTTTTGACGTATTTTGGTAACAAATTACTCTGAACACAAAAATAAAAGAGAATTTTATTTTCGGGTGTTAGCAGAACTCATAAAATACCTTCCATCTATTATTATTATTATTCATAAATAATACAAATAATTATAAACAGCTTCTATGGTGACTTTCACCCAAGGGTCAGAACGTGCTTTATGAGCTGTATTTACAGGGACCATTCACCCTCTGTTGGGATGCAGTCACTTCTGGCAATGCAGCACAAACTTGATCACGAGTTCTGAAGAAGGGGAAGTGAAGAATAACTTTTCCAACTGAAACAGCAGGGGGGATTTCAGCAGGCAGAATGTAATTGCTCTACCTGGAATTTGGCCAGGTCCCTGGGGTTTTCACACTCCTACATTGCAAGTGCCATGGGATCTCTAAGGACCAGAGCCACAATTCTACATCTCATCCAAAAGGTGGGGATTAAGTAACAGTCCCTATGTTTGTGGGACATCTCTCCAAAATTTGATATAGTCGTTTTTGCTGGGAGTTTGGCACCCATGCATGGGATCACTATTTGCAGCATCATGGACATAAGACTGCACACCTCACTGGAGTCTGCATAATCTGATGATACCTCATGGGCCACATAAATATATCAAATGGGTGAGATCTGGCCCTGGGACTAGGAGTTTGATACCTCTGCTCTGGTCAAACTTGGTCTTGAAACATCAATGTAGTTCAAAGTGATGCAAAACAAATTTGCACGCATTTTTGGTGATAACTCTGACCAGTTTTCTTCGTTTCAACACTAATGAAATGGATGCTCAGCAACCCTTGCTAGTGTTTTATAACCTCCCCCACTCCTCCCATTCCTCTCCCTCCTTACATATTTTGCATTCTAACAAGATCCATTTACTCCAATTGACTTCAAATGCTGTAGCACTGTACAATAAATGTGTAAATCCTTCAAATAATCAAAATAGTAATTTAATTGACAACCTCCCTTTGATACATTACACAAAGTGAGCTACCATGTGCTGAGCCTTCTGTATCTATTATATAACTAACCTGATTAGGGCAATATGGGAAGCCTCCAAATGGCCCTCGCCAAAAGACTGTGTCTCCTTCAATCCAGGATTTTATATATTGTGACATTAGCCCAGCCTTGTAGCACTATTAAAAAAAAAAATCACACAAAAGGAAAGAATAATTATACTTTGTTGGAAAGTTTCCCAGCTTAATGTTAATTACAAAATTATCTCTGTTTAAACAAAAGGGGGGAAAACATTTCAGGGATTTAAAAAATGACTGTTCTATTTGCAAAATAATATAAACTTGTAACAGTAACAAAGACATTTAACTGAAATGATACTGGATCAAATCCAGCTTGAATATAATGTAAACACAATACACACTTATGAAGCCTAAGCTTTCTGAAGCTAGGAAAGCCTATCAGAACTCTCGTTTACAAAGCACACAAAGAAGAACTCCTTACAGTCAAAAGCACAGCAAGCTTTCTTGTGTTCTCCAGAGCTCAGAACACGGCCATGTAGCACAGTTATTAAATGACTGGGAGCTGGAAGTGCATTCTGGGTATTGATATTCAAATGAACACAACATATTTTACACTTTGTTTCAGATCTCCCAGATGCTACAATGGCACAGCAAGTAACGGAGTCAGATTTCCCATTTGAAATGTTAAAATGGGTATTTTTAGTACAGATTATCTGAATGTGAAGGGATGCTCCGAGATTTTACAAAAATGTTGACATGGACCTCACTAAAAACGGCATTTGCAAAAACTGCTCTTCTTCCTAACAGGTACAAAACCACTGTGAAAACACTGTTAGGGACTTCTGCATAAAGACTACTTGTGTTACTGACAGGAGTCATAGCTTGCCTGCAATAGAGGAGGACACAAAGGGAAACGCTAAAACCCTGGGATCATCCAGTTAGTCCTGTTACCATCCCTAATGGCATCCATGCTGTAAGATACTATCAGAGACATTTTACATTCAATGGGCCTTGCATCTTGGGTAGTCATTTAACTCCTATGCAGAGTGGGTAAAAAAGGTATCATATCAGAATGGTTTGTATGGTAAGCATCTTACACTCACCTTCCACAAGCATAAATGGCAACATAAGGCAGTCGCAAATTAGCAGTTACTTCATGTTCCCTACAGCACTGGGGGAAAAGCATTTGGAACTGAAACATTCTCCACACCCAAATATCCCCCCTCAATCTAAATGAGAAATGACTGAACTGGTTTACAATTAATTTTTGTAAATAAAAAGAAAAAATATCTCCTGGGGTGAAAACTGCTACACTCAGTTTTACACCAAAAGAAATCATAACATTATAAAATCACTCAAAGGAGGGTGTAAGAGTATGGCTTGGCACTCAAGGACTAGAGGCCTAGGGCTAGCCAACTCTGATTACTGAAGGAACTGCTCCAGCCCACCTATGCTGTGGGACCTGAGGGAGACAGCTGATTCCCCTATAAGGGGCAGCAGGAAGCTGTGGTAGAGAGTGAGGAAAGGTTCTTGCAGGGAACATGAGAACTCAGAGCCAGGAGGATGATCTCCAGCCAAGTAAAGCATGGGAGTGACTGTTAAATTAGGACCCAGCTCTGGAAAGGAGGAATGGGGACTTTCTACTGAAGGGGAGAGAGATATTGAATGGGGGTTGGGGCCTGGAGGACAATGTGTTTCTGAGGATTGAATAAATTGGACCCCAGAAGGGGACTGTTTTAAGTACTGTGGACTGTGCAGTTCTTAAGGGGCCCTGAAGAAGGGGAAACAGAGTGACCCTAGGCCACAAAGGGGGTGCTCAGAAGGTGGCTGGCCCTGTTACAGAGGTTTATGCATGGTAAATAGCAACTCCCTCACTCTAAACTGTAGTATCACAAACGTGATAGTGTAACAATAGGAAACAGAGGGGTTTGAACAGTACTTGGATTGCACAGTAATAATAATATAGTACTTCCCAAAATTGCCTGAATAGTGTGAAATATACTACAACCTACACAGCAAGTTATAAAAATGGGTACTTTCTGAGGCGGTGTTGCAGGTCTTTTATTATTGCCAGAGAATCACTATAGTTCCCTTTGGGATGAAAGGTTCTATATAAAGGAGAGGTATTATTACAATCATTACTATTATTATTGAAACGCAAAACCTGTGTAATAAGCAAGTATACATGAAATTTCACAGTCAACTTATAAATGTATCCTATTAATGCAGCTCAAATCTAGCACTTTTCCCCGATTGCCACAATAGTGAAATAACCCACCCATAAATGTCTTTTATCAGAGCTACACACATTTCTAAAGGACTACATTCTATCATACAAATGAATAATAAATCCTCCAAAGTATAAACTCCTGGGAGACAGGCAGAGGCTAAGAGGTTGTACTCTAATCTGCCTGGAAGCTGTAGCTGTCAGAATTTTACACGTGGAGTAAAATCCAGAATCCCAGAAATTAGCAGAGATATGTAAATACACCTCTACCTCGATATAACGCTGTCCTCGGGAGCCAAAAAATCTTACTGTGTTATAGGTGAAACCGCGTTATATTGAACTTGCTTTGATCAACCAGAGTGCACAGCCCCGCCCCCCCGGAGCACTGCTTTACCGCGTTATATCCGAATTCGTGTTATATCGGGTGGCGTTATATCAAGATACCGGTGTATGACCAGAAAGATGGAACCAATTTTGATTTCCTACATAAAATAATTATTTTTGTTGAGCCTGGTCCTGCAGTCCTTATTCAGGCAAAACTTCCATCTAAGTCGAGGGGTAAAATCTCAGCCCTGTTGAAGTCAATCGGAGCTTTGCCATTAGCTTCAAGAGGGCCAGGATTTCACCCCAAACAGGTCTCAGTATCAGTTTCTAAATGTGAAGACCACAAAACAGATGCTTTATCCTTCTACATATTTTGCAGCAAAATGAACACTTTCCCTGAAGTGTTAAAGCAAACAACCCCTCAACAAGCCTAATTGCTAAAGGTTGGTCTTGTGATAAAGGCACTCTCCAGGGATGCAAGAGAGCTGGTTTCATTTCCTGCTGTACCGCAAACTTTCAAAATCCTCCACTGGCATTGCCACTGCACTCACATGACAGACTTTAGGGGTGAAAAGGGACCAGAGGGGCATCATTCCCCCAGGGATTCCACGCAGAGGACTAGAACTAATTTAGAACTAAGCCCTGATCCTATTCCTACCATAGTCAATTGCAAAACTCTGGCCCTGATTTTGTAAGGATCATTGAATAGGGAATATGTTGTAAATAATTTATTGACAAGACACCTTTTCACTTTCAGTTTTGTGTATGTGAAATGACCACTCTTATCAGCAAAGCACAATTGCCCCTAAATAATTGCAAAAATGCTCCATGACACATAATCCTAATTATTATTCTCATTTGCTAAATATTAACAGAGTGAGTTCTGTACATTCAGTGGAAGAAAAACACAGTCCCAAGTTGTTTACAATCTTATCTGACTAATACAGACTACTTACTTTTATTAAAACTTCAAAGTATCCTTCAGCATTTACAGGGCTAACTGGAGTATAAGCTCTCTGAACCTCCAAACCCTTCACCATCCCTCTGAGAAGAAAACAAGATGGTACAGGAAACCATTACTGGAATCACTGATTGATACTCTTTGGAGTGATGAGCAAAGGCTATTGTCTGAAACACACAGCAGTCTTTCCTCCCCATGGGTCATCCTTTGCTGAGACAGATGTTCCCTCAATTAGCTAAAGATCCAGGGAGTGAAATAACCTCAGATTTCTCTACAGACCCTTTACGACACTCTTTAGTATTCCTCCGATTCTCTAGGCAATGGCACCAGCTATGTTGCACATGCAGCTTCCCCAGACAAATCAGGCAAAGGAGAGTAACAGACGTTTTGTGTGGAGCAGATGAATGTGCAGTATCGTGAGGAAATGCTATATTGGTAATTTTGGATTGTAAGCTGTTTGGGCTGGGGCTGTTTTTCACTGTTTGTACAGCATCCAGTAAACATATAATAATAACTGATATATATCAATGGTGCCTATAGTCTGACCTTCTTCTGTATCTGACAGTGGTCACCACGAGAAACTAGCACAGATGACAACTCCTCCCACATGGCCCCTTTTTGGCAAATACTATGCCAGGGGAGGGAATGTTTTTCCTGACCTCAGCTGGCAATCAGCCACAAAGCACATGGACTTTGTATACAATATTGCACTGTGCTTAGCCATCCCAAGCTACAGGGCCTAACATTGAACTCCTGATTTAGTAGTTTGCCTTCATGCCGCCACATTGATATAAATCATCTGCTGAAACAACTACTTTTTCTCTTTTTCCTTCTGTTAATTGCTCTTCTTAGCCACACTTAGTTCTCTTTTCTCCACCACCAACACAAAGCTAATGTTGGGGGGAAAATGAAGCTATGGAGTGGGCTTTCACCATAAAATTAACAAACTTAAACTCATGAGTTCTTTCAACTGTATCATTACAGAAGCACAGAAATTATGATTTACTTGGTATGAAATCTTTGTATATTGACAAACTGCATATTAAGTCACGTAATGTAGCCCGTTTAACTAGAGATAAGTACAGTACCTTAACACAATATGTTGTCCTAAACTCAATCCCAGGCTGCTATTTCCTGGCAGCTCAAATTTATACTGGTAGGTGTCCTCTGTTAGCTGTTCCACAGAGCTTATCTTGAAAGCAGTAAATGTATCTGGATTTAATTCTGAATTACTACTCTGCAAGAACAACAATAAGTAATTACTGGGGTAGACAGCATCCTTTATTTCACTTTTATTTTAAAAAAAACTTGTGTGTGGATTTAGTGCTGGTGAAACTTAGGACCTCAGAAAAATGTGCCTTGAAAACTCTAGGGACAAGCACAGATTTAGGGGTCTCTCTGCTAGTTTGTTTTTTGTCATGAGTTTGTTCTCTCATCCTCTCAACAGAGAAAGACGTATGTGCAGGACTTTTTTTAATATACATGTTGCTATGTATTTATGTTAGGGACAGAAAGATCAAAGAAATGCACCTTGCACTTGGAGCAGAAGGTGGTGAAGTTTATGATGGCCCTTAATTTTCTGGGTGAGTTCATTCGAGTCTCAGACTGGCCCCGAAGAAAGTTCTGTCACCTGCACAAACAAGCTTTATCCTTATTGTATCACCTTCATGTGATGTGAGCTTGCTGTAGTGGCACCAGAAACTGCACTTTAATGAGGTACATAATGAAATCCAGAGAGTTTGGGAATTTCCATTACAGCAGGTATTATGGGGGAGGTCTAAATTCCTCTAATAAAAGACCATTATAGATTACCCCACCCTCAGCTACACAGCTATCAAACACTTACAAACACAAATGTGATAAAAGTACTGACTGATTGGATGCTATGAAGGCCTTTAAAATCCCTACCTCCTCCTTCTGTTTGGTCAGGAGGCTTCTGTCTTTCTTTGCTTTGGCTTCTTCCCACTGGGCTAGCTCCTTCTGATACACATCATAGACACACGGTTTGCAGCCACTGCCACAGCACTGAGATTGCAAGGGTTCAGTGGGCATAAGAGAGAGCCAGTCATCCTCGCTTTCACTCATTACCTACAAAACACAACCCAAGCATCATTCGCAGGGCTACATGTTTTAAGAAAGAGGCACACATGAATCTGGTGCTAGCTATCTGCTGCTTTAGAGACATCCATCTCAATAGGTCGAAGATTTAATTCAGGAGGCATCCAAACTTTATCTAGCTGAAGATATATTGGCTAACTTGATACAAGCAACGCTCCATCTTCATTTGAGTGGCTGCAATCCTCTGCTTTAATACAGAATTGTTATACTGCATATGACCAATGGCCCACAAAGTCCAGTATCCTGTCAGTGACTGTGGCCAATACCAGATGATGCAGAGGAAGGTGTAAGAAACCCATTAACAGTTTGGTGAGCGGTTTATGCCCAGCAGAATAAATGTCTGTATTGCGTCTACGTTAGGAAAAATAATTTAACTGTGGATGTTCTCAGTATTCATATAAATTGCTATATTTTTTAAATCCTACACTCAGCTTCAGTGACCAAAGAGGAGCATTGTGACCTAAGATTTATTATCTCTGTGGGCCACATCCCTACATTAAAGATGAATACATGGTGTGCTCTGGTCCCATCTTTATCTTGCGTCTTTCTCTAAATCCCCTCCTTCAATACATCTTTATTAAAGTACTGTATTCAACATACAAAGTAGTGTTTTAAAATGTGGCCTGCAGCTACCCCCGCTTTTAATAGAGAGGTTCAACCTCTGGGAGGCTGGAAGATAAGCGATGCTGGAGAAATACAGGTGGTGGTCAGAGAGAAGAACTTGACAGGGAGCAGTGTTTAGTGAAATCAGTCAAGTGAAGGGCCATTTTGGTGAGCAAGAGAGTTGCTCCAGGGTTAGAGATCGAATAAGTAGGCGAGGGCAAGCACTGGTAGAATTATCTTTAACTCCCCATCCAAAGCTCTTTATATCAGACAGTCCTAGATCATGTCCTATCAAGAGAAGTCCCAAAACTGACCTCTGTGGAACATCATAACTTTTTAATGCACTGCTAAACTTGATATTATTCTCAATGCTTTGGCATATACCGATGAAGAGTGCTAGATAAGAGCTAGGTATTATTAATGCTGTATCATTCAAAAATAAGGAAAATTATAAAACCACAAGTGGCAGCGTTGAAGAATACTTAACACCTATAACCATTTTCATTTTCAAGGTGCTTTATGAGCATTAAAACCTATCTTCACACTTGTGACAAACATATTATTATTCTCATTTTACTGATGGAGAAATGGAACACTAAGGCCAACATTTTGAAAAGTGGCCACTGACTTTAGCAGTCTAGCCACAGGGAGCAACATGCTGAGCATCCATAGCAAAGTCAATAGGAGTCATGGGTGCTCAGCATGTCTGACAGTTAGGTCCTAGGTGTCTGTTATCTCAAAATAAGTGGCCATTAAAAAATTAGCCTTTGTGACCTGACCAAGGCCAAAGATGAATATCAGTTGTTAGCACAGGGCCTACAACTCATAAGAGCTGACTCCTAGCATTGTACTCAGACTGTGCTACCTTCCACCCAAGGAATATTCTTCTTTCACCCAAAGATAGTAAGTTCCTTGGAACAGGTACTATGCCCCTATCTTTCTGTTGGGAAAGAGCCTAGGACATCAGGGAAGGCAGGTCTCTGCTTTGGTGAGTTTCCAATCTGGACAAATGGAGAGTAGGCGAAAGGGGCCTGTACAACACAGAAGCAGTGTTTGGGGAGGGCATTCAATACGCCTCTCAGTTCTGTGATTCAGGTACGGCTGTAGTATGATAAATCCATCTTCCCCCTGCAGTCCAGCCCAGCCATCATGCTACCAGGCAAAGGCGAGACTGGGAGCCTGCTGCTCCCTGTAGCTACAGGAGGTGGCAGCTAATCATCCCCGTTGGTGGGACCCAGAGTCAGGGCAGATTGCAGGGCAGCTCTCTTGAAGCCCCAGCTCCCGGAGTCATGGGATTAGGGGAGAAGCTCTGCTTCATGGATGGACAGGTCCAGCCTGTGCCACGGCAGAGACAGGCTTGGAAATGGGCCCCCCCAGCTAGGGTTGTCAGGTGTTCAGTTTTTGACCAGAACCCCCGGTCAAAAAGGGACCCTGGCGGCTCCCGTCAGCACTGCTGACCAAGCCACTAAAAGTCCGGTCGGTGGCGCAGCATGGCTAATGTAGTCTCCCTGCCTGCCCTGCCTCCCACGGCTCCTGGAAGTGGTCGGTATGTCCGTCTCCTAGGCGCAGGGGCGGCCACTGGGGCTCTGCGCACTGCCGCGTGCGCTGGCTCCGCAGCTCCCACTGGCCGGGAGCCGCGGACAACAGGAGCTGTGGGGGTGGCACCTGCAGGCATGCAGGTCACTTCTGGGAGCCGCCTGAGGTAAGCGCCGCCTGGCCAGAGCCTGCACCCCAATACGTTCCCACACCCCAACCCCCTGCCCCAGCCCTGAGCCCCCTCCCTCACCCAAACTCCCTCCTGCACCCCAACTCCCTCCTTCACCCCAACTCCCTGCCCCAGCCCCCTCCCTCACCCAAACTCCCTCCTGCATCCCAACTCCCTGCCCCAGCCCCCTCCCTCACCCCAACTCCCTCCTGCACCCCAACTCCCTGCCCCAGCCCTGAGCCCCCTCCCTCACCCAAACCCCTCGGTCCCAGCCCGGAGCGTCTCTTGCACCTCAAACCCCTCATCCCTGGCCCCAGCCGGAGCTCTCACACCCCCACCTCACCGCAGAGCCCCCTACACTCCAAATCCCCAGCAGCACCCCAGAGCCTGCATCGCCAGCCGAAGCCCTCACCCCCCTGCCCGGTGAAAGTGAGCCCAGGTGGGGGAGAGCGGGCGATGGGGGATGGAGTGAGCGGAGGGCGGGGCCTCGGGGCAGGGGCGGGGCCTCGGGGCAAGGGTGTTCGGGTTCCTGATTGGAGAGTTGTCAATCCTACTGGCGGAGCAGGGCCCGGCGCCCCTCCGGTTATGACTCGCTATGGCCCATGTGGGGTGGGCAACACAGGACATGGCGGGGGCGGGGAGTTACTCAGGCACTGACCCCCCGCCCCCGAACCCCTCTCCCGCCGGGCAGTGACCGGCTCCCCGGGCTCCTCGTCCTGCCCCGAGCCATCCTCCGGCTCGCGACCTACCAACGGCCGCGTGCCCTCGGCGACGCCCCCGCCACTCGAGGCCCCCAGAACCCGCCTGGCGCCGCGCCCTTTCCGTCGGGAGGGCGGGAACAGAAAGAACTTACCCAGGAGTCATTGGCTGGCGGTGCCGTCAGTCGCCGGGATAGCGAGCGCGCTGCGTACCCGGCATGCCCTGCGCTAGGGAAAATGGCGGCCCCCAGGCGGTGACTCTTTCGGGTGGCTGGGCCGAGGAGGGCCAGGACCGGAGTCCCTGACGGGAGCCGAGCATGGCGGGGTTATGGTGGCCTGTGAGGCCGGCGGCCGGGGCGCTGAGGGCGTGGGGCCCGCGTGGGCCGCACCGCGGCAAGACTGTGCAGGCCCCCCGCAGGCCGCTGCCCCGCACGCCCTGGACCACCCGCGGGCCGCCCCCGGGGGCCCCCCTGCCCCGCAGCTGGCAGGACAAGCGGCCGGTGCAGGAGCAGATCCCCGGGCTGGAGCAGGTCACCTACGCGGACAAGCAGCACTTCGTGCCCTGGCTGGCCCGGCCCCGCCACCCGCGCTGGGAGCGTGGCTGGCACGACCCCCGCCACTCCCCGGGGCTGCGCTACGAGGCGATGCCCCTCTACAAGGAGCGGGTCTGCTACGTGTGCCACCAGCGAACCAAGATGCTGGAAGGTAGCGGGCGCGGGGCGGAGGTGCTGGGTGGGTGAGGGAGCCAGGCCGGACTGGGGGGAGGGGGCAGGAGCGCCCAGCCCTGCCTGGGGCGGCAGCAGGGTGTGGGGATAATAGCTGCTGCCCTGCCCCCCCCCCCCCATTATAAATACATGCGGTTGTGAGGTGCTCAGATGCTACAAGTGATGGGGTCATATAAATACCTTAGACTGAGAGGAGGGGTGTAGAGGGACCTGCCTGAGAGAGTTGGAGTAGCAGTTAAGGGGCAACTACAATAATATGCAACAACTAGCTACCAGACCTAGCCTAGAATTAGGGCCCTACAAAATTCAGGGCCATGAAAAACTCATCATAGACTGTGAAATGTGGTGTTTTGTGCGCTTTTACCCTATACGGATTTCAGAGGGGAGACTATCATTTCTCAAATTGGGGGTCCTGACCCAAAAGGGAGTTGCAGGGAGATCACAAGTAAGTTTGTTTGTTTTTTGGGGGGGAGGAAGAATCACTATTCCCACCCTTACTTCTGCACTGAGTGGCTGGAGAGTGGTGGCGGGTAGCTGGGGGCCGAGCTCTGAAGGCAGCACCACGCCACCAGCAGTGCACAAATAAGGGTGGCAATACCATACCATGCCATCCCTACTTCTGCACTGATAGTAGCTGCCGCTCTCCAACGGCCCAGCTCTGAAGGCAGCACTACCCCAGCAGTGCAGAAGTAAGGGTAGCAGAACCACAACCCCTTCTCCAATAACTTTGCAAACCCTTCTCTCCCCCCCCCCCCCCCCACTAATTTTTGGGTCACTACCCCTATAATTACAAAACTGTGAAATGTCCGATTTAAATAGCTGAAATCATGACATTTATGATTTTTTAAATCCTATGACCATGGCATTAACCAAAATGGACTGTGAATTTGGTAGGGCCCTACCTATAACTCAGGTGGAGGCTGCCTGTTATCCTAAAACAGTTCATATCAAGAAGGCATTTTGCATTGGCTGGAGTGGCTGTAACCTGACTTGGGGTGGGGAGTGGGCTCTGGGCTGCTCCTTCCTTCCACCCCACCAGCTCACTTGTATACAACAATAGCGGTGTGCATAGTAGTCTAGCACCTACTTTCTCAGGAGGGTGGACCAACAAAAATACAAACTAATCCAGTAAGGGCTGCAGGGTAGGAACTGTGTCACCTGAAAGTACAGGGCTGTAGCGAGTGGGGTTTTGATTTTTTGGGGGGTTCCAGCTACTCTGATAATTTAAACAGAAAGCTAAGAAGCTTTGGCAAGGGGTACAGGCTCTCTTTCCTTTGGGTATGGATACCAGCACTTAATTTCAGATGAACTATGCATGCAGCAGAATGCAAGATCCCATTTACATTTAACATGAAGTATAATATGCAAAGTATACATATGCTATATGTAGTCTCTCATATCTTGTTTCCTTGTAATTGATAAGCCAATATACTACAATTAAAAATGAGTAGGGAAAAACACTTCTAATCTCTTTCAATTTATATGTGTAACTTTTATGGTGCTAATGAGGCATGCACACTTATTTCAGTGTTGTAAAACAGTACATAAATGAAAGTGGTCAGACTACATAAAATTAATGTTCCTGATAACTTGGTCATGCTGAGAAGTATTCTATATTAGTGGTAGCATAAGTGCTTAAGATTCAATAGGTAAAAGAGCATTTTTATATTAACCCATTTATGGCATAGTTAACACTGCTGAATTTCTTCAATAAATATATTTTGATTTGACTCCAAGGAGTAAGGCAAGCACTCTGGCTAACAAAGACAAAAATAATGGAAGGCTTACCTCCAAAAGTACTTAGTATTATTGATGAACCAGCCAACCAACTAGAGAATCAGGATGAGAGAGTACAAAATGCAATTTCTCATGCACGTCTCTGGAATACCACTGAACTTATTCCCAAGAGAGAGAGTTATTGGTAAGTCCTCAAAAGTTAAAGAAATCTTTACTTACATTGCAGCCTTTTCAGGGAAGCTCTGCTTCAAACAGCCAGGTTTTTTTTATCAGTATCAGTTTAAAAAAAAAAAAAATATTACCAGAACATTATATTTACCGTTTAATGTTACTGAGGTTAATTCAGTTTGTATCTGGTTGCCAGCCCTTGTTTACAATTGTACTTGTGTGTATATTCAAAACTTGTTTTCATTTTATGTCAAAGTGTGTAACAGTCTGTGGGTTTGTACAAACTTAGTTCTATTTTAGATCATATCTCAGCTAATACAGATGTCAATTGTTTTAATAATTGAAAATAATTATCGCTGCCAACTTGGAACACAATTGGTATGTCAGATGGATTTAAATATTAAACAAATCTGCATTAACCATTTGGAAATGTTACATATTTCATACTGTTTTATGGCTTGTATTCATGTACTAGAATGCATTATACATTCTGTACACCTATAACTTTCAAAGTCATTTTGTATCCTATCCTACTAATTCTCTCTCATTCTAAAGCCCTGTACTCTTGGAAGACTTGTTACATTTGTGTAGGACAATGGCTAGCAAGTATCCTTCCCTCTCTAAAAGAATGTTGGCTAGAGACTACAAAGTGGCGGCTATATGGGAGAGAGGTTAGTAACTTTAATTAATTAATTTGTAGAAAACACTTCTCTTTCTCTTTACTTGTAATCCTGATAGGGAATAATAAAGAAAAATACTAACTTTAAAGCTAAGGACATGGATGAGGATTAAAATAAAGCTAACACCTATGAAACCAAGTGTCTCAGAACCTTTTAGCTTTAAATAGTGCATTAGGCATAGTTGAGGTAAGATGGCTGGTCCCTTGTCCTCAGGAGTTTACTATCTAAACTTTAGAGAATATGAAAAAGACATTGGGGAGAGGGGAGACAGACAATGGTGCATGACAAAAGGAAATGAGAGCATTGTTTTCTAAAGAACTGATGATTTGCTTACTACAATGTGTGCATGAAATCTGTACAATCTTTCAAGCCACACTTATATGGAACCAATAACTAGTGAACTGGATAAATAGTGTTATGTTTGTATTCTGTGTAAAACATTGTCTCCTGTTGGGCTGCTACTTAACATTCATTGCGGGGGTGGGGGGGGAACGAGGTGGCTTGCAAAATAAATCAATATTCTTGCAGTAATACTATTGTGACACTTCATGGTTAACTATGCAGGGGTCAGCCTATGGCTTCATTTTTCCATAGAGTATTAAACATTAGCAAATGAAACCTAGGGCATCTTTTCCTTTGGATACATGTTACAGTAAAATTATAGCAATAGCAGAATAAATCTAATAGATGTGGTGGTAGATTTATTCTAAATTAAGTACAAGTATTTAGTGAGTCTTTGTAGTGTAATGTTTGCATGCAATATCTCTCTTTACAGAATCATCTATGCTTCAGGTTCGTGGCATGAATGGAATACTTTTGAATGCCATTAATCCATTATTGCCAGTAGCCTCCAAGGATGAGATTCTGGCTACCGAAAACCAAATTCTCGAAACCTTCCATCCCATCTCTCCTACAATTGATCTTCAGGAAGTTAATGTATATGAAGAACGAAATGATACAGGTAAAAGTTGCGTAGCACTTACATAAACATTCAGGCTAATGTTTACTAGTGGACAGCACTAAAATCTTTAACTTCCCCATTCCCTTAAACATTTCATGTGCTGAGGTTAGATGGTGTACAGTTGATAATGGATTAGCTAATTTGCTAGTGCTATATAGGGTCTTACATGTTCTTCACAGCAGTAAATCTAACCTGCGTTAATACAAATTTAATAATTACTGAAGAGAGTAAAGGAAAGTAACTTTGTACTAAACTTTTTTTTGTATCTCATGGTTACCCGTAATCCAGGTTTTAGAGAGGGTTATCCCTACCCTCATCCTCACACTCTGTACTTTGTGGAATCAGCCAACATTCGTCCAACCCGATTTAGACCAGAACAGCTCCGGGCTAAAATGCTCATGTTTGCTTTTGGCAATGCACTGGCAAAGGCCAAGATGCTATATGGGGTACGTATTAAAATGCCTGTCATACCTCACTACTTCTATAGTAGAAGTCATTGTTCATGGAGGCTGTTGTAATGGTATTATCTAAAGGTGCAGTACAACCTGTGTGGTTAGAGATGAATAAATTGCAAGCCAGCAGCAAAGTTAGTTTTGCTTTCAATTATACAAAATTGAGAAATGGTACAGTGATCTCACAGACTTGGATTAAAAGGTAGAAATACATACTTACTACCTGCACTTTTACTTAACTATGGAGATAGAAGGTATCTGTTGCTGAGTTTTCGTTCAGACAAATATAGCATGGAGTTTGTGATTAAAACTTTCCTATACCATCCCATCCTTGTGCCACAGTCCTGACCTAGAAGTATGAATGCTAGGTGGGAGTGGGTAGTTCAGTCCTTAGCATTGTAGCTGAAATTTCCAAGAAGGATGCCAACCACTGTGGACTTTTTGTGATGTGGACACCTCTCCCTTTGAAACTGGAGAGAGACTCGGAGCACTTCAGAGGCCACTAAGCAGCCACTAGATGGCAATGACTTAGTCACTGTTGACCTGGATTGAATTTGAACTGATGACCTAGGGGTGAGAGCCTCTGAATTCTATTAAGTCTGATATTACAATATTTTGAAATCTGCATTGATATCATCTAGTAACTTTGTAGACCAGGGCTTTATAGGTTAGCTTTAAGGACATGTTTTGATACTTAAGTTGTTTGCCAATTCAGAGTAACACCTTGTTATGGCAATAGCAATTATTTTAATGTGTTAATGAAGGTTAAGAGTAGATTGGCAATGGGTAGAAATCAGTTGAAGCAACTGTCTTGTGTGTGCTGAAATGAAAAACTAGAACAGACATGTAATTCAGTTTACATCTATATCCCATTGCCATTTGAAAGAGATATTTAATTAAAATTAGGGCTGTCAAGCAATTAACAATTGATTAATGGCACGATTAAAAAAATTAATTGCGATTAATCACACTTAATAGAATACCATTTATTTAAATATTTTTGGATGTTTTATACATTTTCAAATATTGATTTCAATTACAACACAATACAGTGTACAGTGCTCATTTATATTTTTTATTACAAATATTTGCCCTTTAAAAACTAAAAGAAATACTATTTTTCAATTAACTTAATACAAGTACAGTAGAGCAATCTCTTTACCATGAAAGTTGAACTTAAATGTAGAATTATGTACAAAAAAATAACTGCATTCAAAAATAAAATGTAAAACTTTAGAGCCTACAAGTCCACACAGTCCTGATTTCTTATGTCTGAGCGATTGGCTGAACAAGTTTGTTTACATTTGCAGGAGATAATGCTTCCTGTTCACAATGTCACCTGAACGTGAGAACAGGTGTTCTCAGGGCACTACCGTAGCCGGTGTCACAATATATTTACATGCCAGATGGCTAAAGATTCATATGTCCCTTCATGCTTCAACCACCATTCCAGAGGACATGCGTCCATGCTGATGACAGGTTCTGCTCGATAACAATCCAAAGCAGTGCGGACCGACGCGTGTTCATTATTATCATCTGAGTCAGATGCCACCTGCAGAAGGCTGACTTTCTTTTTTGGTGGTTCAGGATCTGTAGTTTCCGCATAGAAGTATTGCTCTTTTAAGACTTCTGAAAGCATGCTCCACACCTCATCCCTCTCAGATTTTGGAAGGCACTTCAGATTCTTAAACCTTGGATTGAGTGCTGTAGCTATCTTTAGATATCTCGCATTGGTACCTTCTTTGCGTTTTGTCAAATCTGCAGCAAAGGTGTTCTTAAAATGAACATGTGCTGAGTCATCATCCGAGACTGCTATAACATGAAATATATGGCAGAATGCCAGTAAAATAGAGCTGGAGACATACAATTCTGCCTCAAGGAGATGAGTCAAATTTAATTAACACTTTTTTTAACGAGCATCAGCATGGAAGCATGAAAGGGCATACGAATGTTTAGCAGATCTGGCACGTAAATACCTGGCAATGCCAGCTACAGAAGTCCTATAAGTAAGAAGTGGGCAGCATTATCTCCCATAAGTGTAAGCAAACTTGTTTGTCTTAGTGATTGGCTGAATGAGAAGTAGGACTGAGTGGACTTGCAGGCTCTAAAGTTTTGCATTGTTTTTGAGTGCAGTTATGTAACAAAAAAATCTACATTTGTAAGTTGCACTTTCATGATAAAGAGATTGCAGTACTTGTATGAGGTGAATTGAAAAATACTAGTTTTACAGTGCAAATATTTGTAATCAAAAATATAAAGTGAGCAGTGTACACTTTGTATTCTGTGTCGTAATTGAAATCTATATTTGAAAATGTAGAAAAACATCCAAAATATTTAACACATTTCAGTTGGTATTCTATGTGATAAACTGCAATTAATTTTTGAGTTAATCGCATGAGTTAACTGTGATTAATCGAAAGCCCTAATTAAAATACAAAATCTATATTCAAAACCTGTTTGAATAGAGTAACTTTCTGGGCAAGATAACACTTTTGTTAAAGTCCTGGCTTTAAACCAAATGATAATTGCTGATTCTGTATCTTCTCATCCATTGTAACTCTTCCTCCCTCCACCCCACCCAGGATGATCCCAAAGTTTTAGAGCACCCGGTAGTAGTACAAAGCATTGGTACAGAGGGTCGTATTTTCCAGTTCATGGTGTTCCAGTTAAATACAACAGACTTGGCCTCTAGTGATGGTGTTAAAAACCTCGTCTGGATTGATTCTGATCAGTATATGTATGACTACATCCGGTATCTTCCAGGAATCAGGAAGAAAGTTGTCAAGGTAAGTTAACAGGCTCGAGAGAACTAGTTTACTCACCAGAATTATATAGTGGAAATCCTACCCCTTTACATATATTTTGAGCCTAGGAGCTTGTACAGACAGTATTGGTATAGATAGGACAATAGGCTGTTTGGTACTTAATTGTGAACGCTGAAATAATATAGGGCAACTATCAGTCCTGTTTATATATCAGTGTATTCAGCTGCATTGCAATTTATATTAAACTTGCTAAGATGGAGACATATGTAGATGTACAATTTCATTATGTCCTTAATGAAAAAGTTATTCAGTGAAATAAGAGAATGTATACTTGCATGCAACAGTCAGCTTCAATATAAAGTAAATGGAGAGAATATTAATTGTCAACTCCCCTTAGACTAGGAAGGCTCTTTAATCTCACTGGGTAAATTCTCCACCCATCAGTGTAATCCCAATGGAAATACACTCAAACCCGCTTGTCTGTCAGAGAGCTTGTTTCAGACAGACTGCCATGTTTCAAGTTGTCTTTAAGTATAATAAGACTATTGCTTGGGAAAGTATCAGTTCACTACAAACTGAATATCCAAGTCTCTTCTCTGCAGTTTCCTCCTGGAATATATGGCTATCGACCTGACACATTCAAGAAGTTTCTGGCACTGTATTTGCATGGAGCTGTGCAAGATTCTACTCAAAACAAAATCCTTTAAGTTTACTTCCCGCTATTCTTTCATCAGAAGATCATACAGCTAAGCAAATGTGATAGTATACTGCTCTTAAATGGAGTAATTTAAGGGTTTAAAACCTAACAATTTTTGAAAATAAAGACTTTTTTAAGTAAGTGTGTGCACTTGAATATAAACTTTCATTGCAATGGCCTAACTGTACCATTATACACACATGCATTAAGTTAATGAACCCAGCCTCTGAGTATTTTCCCAATTTTCCACCATCACCAAGAGGGAATATGCAAACCAAACTGCCATTTATTTCTTACTGTTTGTAGGAGCAGATTCTGGGTGTAGCAGCTGGGAGAGCAGAAATCCACAGAGTAGAACCTGAGCACAGAATGTGTTGAGCAGGTACCCGACTCCAAAGCAAACAGCACAATAGTTAGTTACCAAGTTGCATTATGTAGAAAACCCACCTTTATAAAGCTTTAAGCATAAAGTCTTGTGGGACAATGGGCCTTCAAAATCACCACACTTTGGTTTTACTTCTAATATGTTTTTGGATAACTTGGTGCCCAGCTCCTTATTAGTGATTTACTTTAGAATATTATCTTATTACCATCAAAATGGAGTTTCTCTGTAAGCAGAGAACTGAAATTCTTCAGGGCACAATCACTGGTAAAAAGTCCTGTTAGTCTGCAAAGGTGTTAAAACAGTTTTTGCTTCTATAGCTATTAGTTTGGGGCGGGGAGAGGGAAGGATCGAGCCCCTAGGTCTGAACTCGGGTGGATAGCCCGAGTATCTCTCTGCTAGAGTTGCAACGTCCACGCTGCTTTTTAGCACGCTAGCTCAAATCTGTCCAGCCAGGCTCGGAGGCTCACTCACATACCCTATGGTGCTACAATAGTAAGTGGCCTCAGAACCACAATTCAAGAAGGATATTAATAAAGTGGAGAGGGGTCAGAAGAGCCACAAAAATGACTTATTAAAAAGATCAGAAAACATGCCTTAAAGGATAAGCTAAACAGACTGAGCTTCTTGAGTCTAACAAAGAGAAGGTTAAGTGTGACTTGAGTACAATCGAGAAGTGCCTATACAGGGAACAAATAGTTAATAATATGCTCTTCAGTGTGCAGAGAAAGGAATAATAATCCAATGGCTGGAAGTTGAAGCTAGACAACTTCAAACTAGAAATAAGGTGTAAATTTTTAACAATGAGGGTAATTAACTCTTGAACAGTTTACCAAGGGTTGTGGTGAATTCTTCCTCAGAATTTTTAAATCAAGATTGGATGTTTTTCTAACAGATTTGCTGTAGGAATTATTTTGGGGAAGTTCTAGGGCCTGTGTTATACAGGAGGTCAGACTGGATCATCAGAATGATCCCTTCGAGCCTTGAAATCTATAAATTCTTACCCAGCAGACACTTAAGAATTTAGACTCTCTACCTTCAAATCAGTTGTCTGTAACCCTAGGCAAAGAGGCTGGTTTGGCTGTGGCCCATGTGAAAGCATTTTCTCACTCCATACGCCCAAGTCCTTAGCATGTAGGAAATAACATGATGGTTTGCAATATTTCTTACGGCACAGTGCTAAAGGAATTTTTGAGCATACTAGGGCCTCAAATCTGATACCAGTCTCTGCTTCCTTATCTTGGCTGGTGCTCTGGATAAAAACCTCCTGGGTGGTCCTATAATAGAAAACATTAAAGAGCCTTAGCCCTTACTCAAATTGTTTAGGAAGCCAGAGTTTCACTAGCCAAATTCTGGGTCAGCAGTTGTACCCAATAAATCTTGAAGTCAGCTTCTGCAAAATCAAGTTGAAAAATTCAATCTGCAAGGGCAAATGCTGGGGGGAAAAAACAAATCAACCGATGTACCACATCTATCTAGATTATATTAATTCTGCTTGTCCAAGAGATGAATAGCTCATCTATTCAAATTGTGTTGGAGTCTATTCTTTGCATATAATTATATAGGAATAAATCTGGACTAATAGCTATACAAAAACTGCATTGCTTGTCAGGTGCCAATATATTGCTGCTCCAGCTTGGTTTGCCATTTGCTGTGTCACATGGCGCTCAGAACAATTACAAGCAGTTGGCCTAGAATAGGCTAGCCAATGGCCCTGCTCCCTTAGGTTCCTTTCCAGAATAGAGATGAGACACTGCAGAGGCAACATAACCCAAATACCTCCATTAAATTAGCTCCCTCCATTCCTGCTCTAGGTGCTAACTTATCCTGGAGAAAGTATCCTGAGGGTGGTCAACACTTACGATCATAGAATCATATAATCTCAGGGTTGGAAGGGACCTCAGGAGGTCATCTAGTCCAACCCCCTGCTCAAAGCAGGACCAAACCCAACTAAATCAGCCCAGCCAGGGCTTTGTCAAGCCTGACCTTAAAAACCTCTAAGGAAGGAGTTAAAAACCTCTAAGGAAGGATCCTATTTGCACTCCCAGGACAGCCAGGTTTAACGCTGATGTGGCAGGTAGTTATGTCACAGTAGTGTAGAAATCGGAGGAGGTATTTCTCTGCTCACAAGAGAGGGAAACAAGGGGGTAGCTGAGGCATGTTGAGAATACTGATTACTCACGTTTGACATCAGATGTCAAACATGACAGTGTCTCCACTAGAGCTGGGAGAGTAGCTAGCAATGATACACTCCTGCACCAGAAGTGTGCTATGGAGTAAACCCCCGGGGGGCTGTACCACCACTTTCCAACATGTGCATAGGACCCAGGCTGTGCACCTAGATAGTGACTGACTGGAAGTAACCTCCCTGCAGAGCTCAGCAATGGGAAGTTGACTGAGGCAAGCCTTAGAGCAGCATCACCCGTGGCTCTTGCAACTGGTACTTTAGACACCTGCTTTGGTGGAGGGCCACACCTTGCTGTGCCACCCCACCCGGATTCAGCTTGGCACACCTTAACCCATAGTGCAACTCACTGCTCTAAACCCCAGTCTGACAGCAGCTGGCAGGGCCCAGGATGCCAAATGCCCCAGGCACTAGTGCGGGTTCATTCATGCACAAGTGGGAAGTAGGCAGGGCAGCGTTACACTACAGCCCAGCATGGAGCCTGGATTCCCACCAAAAATGGGAGTTTTAATTTTCATGTGAGTACAAAGGGGCTCACAGGTGGGAGAAAAAAAAAACAGAAAAATGATTGTTTGGTTTGCTTTGGAGATGTTTGTTCCCCCTACTGGCTCCCTCACAGCAGCGGCAGTGCTAGCTGGAAGCTGTTAGTTGCCAAAAGATGGTCTCTCTGCCTCTTACGAGTCCATTTCATCCGAGGCAAAGCACTCCACATGTTTGTTTGGGTACAGCCACTTTCAGTATACTCTGCTGGCCATTTAGACAGTCTGGTGTTGAGCTACAGTCCCCTCTGAACACTTTCACTGACAGGCAAAATAAAAGGCAGGATTATTTACAGGAACAGCTCCACTTCACAGGATTGCTGCCTCCAGGAGTGATTGAGGGTAGGGAAGAGAGATGGAGCAGTTCAAATGAAATTCAGACACCCCACTGGGGAGACTTGAGGTAGGCTGAAGCTTTCTTTCTTATGGAAGAGAGTGAATAGAGCTTGGAGATCACAGGCTGGGGTGAGAGTGGAGAGAAGGGCAACTCGGAAAGGCAGTAAGAACGAACAGTGCCCCAGAGGTTCTATAGGGGGAACACAGGCACCAGCTTAAGGCCACAAGAAGGCGCAGGGGGCCATTTTACAGAAGTGTGCCATTGAGTAGAGCACAGACACTGTTTGTAGGACTGTTTCGCGCACAGCTCATTCTTACCTTTGCAGGCCAGGGAAGCAGCGAGAGGCCCTTGCTAGCATGAGCTTTGTTCTGGCTAACGGGCTTTGAAATCTAGCACAGACAGTGCCTAAAATATGCAAAGTGGGTCTCTGGGGTTGTCACTTAGCTAAATCTAGGCAGTAACGGGGTGTCTGGCATTGTAGAGAGAATGTAAAGGCTCCATAGAGGAACACACTAACACAGGGGCCACCAGTAGAAGCTGGACAGACTATATACAGAGCAGACCCAGCACCAGACTGGAGACCAGCTAGGTTTTGTGAGCATCTCATATGAATGTACAAAAAGGCGTTTACTCCGTAACCGCGAGTAATCAGTATTCTCAACATGCCTCAGCTACCCCCTTGTTTCCCTCTCTTGTGAGCAGAGAAATACCTCCTCCTCCTCCTCCGATTTCTACACTACTGTGACAATTCTAAGGCTGGCCCCTGCAGGGACCAGCCAGAGTGTTTTGTGACAGGCTTTTCAAGCTGCTCCCACTCATTGATCTCCTGTCTGTACTGTTTCAACAGGTATTCAGGGCTTAGATAAAACATTTCTTGTGATGAATTCCTCATGCTGTTCAAGGGGAGAGTTGTTTCTTAAACAGTATGTTCCCTTGAAGTGTGCCTGGTATAAAATCAAACTCTTCAGGCTGCGCTAATAGTGCTACCACGTCAACTCGGTACTCAATGGGAACCCCGGCTTGTACATACCCTCCTCTTGCATTTAACTAATGAAAACAAATGTGGGAGAGAATTAGCCCTAGGCTGGGCCCTGGAGACCGTTTATTTGTGGACCCTGGCAGTTTCTTATTCCTGTATTTTAACAAATTAGTACATAACCCAACAAGAATCAACAGGAGAGCATCCTCTGTACCTTGCTATACAAATGCAACAGAAGCAGAGGTAAGGGCTGGTGTTCTTGTCTGATTTTGTAAGCTAAGGAGGGTCATGCCTGGTAGAGCACGTACTTGGAAAGGCATGACCCACCAGAAAAATCTACCATTGAACTGAGTGTATCTGCTGGCTGTATAATACACAGTTAGAAAGAACATTACCCTACACTAACATGCAGGAGATGCATGGGCTCCTGGCAGTGGTGAAAGCTAGGAGCTACTGGGCTTGCTCTTCAGGCATGGCCACCACGCCAAAGCTTGAAGGATCATCCTCAGATCTGACTTCAGCAGGTTGGACCTGCACCCCATCTTGTGTTATTTGTAAGCTGAATTCTTTGCACCAAGGACAGAAGTAAAACTAATCAGAACTTAAGTCTGCCGAGGACACAGGAGCACGAATAAAAGCCAGCCCTTCTCCCATATCTGTATGAGCTGTGCAGTAGGAGGATAAAAAAAATATCAATGATATAATTTACATTTAAAAAATCTTTATTTTTTAATTAAATGTATTTTTCCTTTTTAAAAAGGAAAATATTTAAAATGAAATCTGAAATGATAATCTATGTTAAGGCCTAAGTTTACTATAATTTATTAAAATACTTTCAATTACATAAAAGTAATATTCAAGCAGTATATATTTGCTACCAAAGTTTTAAAGAAAGTCAGACCATTGAACTGGTCATATTTGGATGTAGCCAGTTTCACTGTTTCTGGGGAACAGTAAGAGAAGTGGACTAATAATGAAACCACGCAAACATCTATAAGGCAGCAAAAAAATCACTCTAAAATTCCTTTAAAACAAACAAAAAAAATATTCAGGACAGTTGAGAGGATATCGAAATTGAATTTTCTGAAATCTGGAAAAAAGTTACAAAAATTCAAACTAACACCAGCACTTTGAACTGGTGGAAGGCACTGGCTACACACCTGGAGCAGAGTTAGTTGACGTGCTAAACAAGCTTTTGACAACAGTAGCCTCCTCTGCAGGTACAGAGAGAATATGTTCTTCATTTCAGTTTATTCAACTAATTCATTTCAATGACTAGTTCATTCAAAGTTAGGAAACTGATTGGGAATGGAAAAAGGAAAGCTTGTTTTCCTCTCCCAATCTCTAAATAAAAACTAGGTGAGATTGTTTTAAAATCCTGCAGGACGTGATTTGTGGTCACCAATCAGTTCAATCTACCAAGTACTGTTAATTCTTCCTTGGTCTAATACAGAGGTCGGCAACCTTTCAGAAGTGGTGTGCCGAGTCTTCATTTATTCACTCTAATTTAAGGTTTCGCGTGCCAGTAATGTATTTTAATGTTTTTAGAAGGTCTCTTTCTATAAGTCTATAATATATAAGTAAACTATTGTTGTATGTAAAGTAAATAAGGTTTTTAAAATGTTTAAGAAGCTTCATTTAAAATTAAATTCAATTAAAATGCAGAGCCCCCTGGACTGGTGGCCAGGACCCGGGCAGTGTGAGTGCCACTGAAAATCAGCTCACGTGCCGCCTTCGGCACACGTGCCATAGGTTGCCTACCCCTGGTCTAATAAATCAGTTTTAAATGAAAAACATGTTTTGATAAACTTACTCTTTATTGTGTCCAGCATATTTGATAGTTTTATTTAACTAAAAAGCCAATTTTAAAATGTTTTTGTGCATTTTTCATTTAATTCCAATTTCCATCCAGAGCTCAACTACAAATCACAGGTAAAAAGAATAGAGCAAATAGAAAATGGTGAATGATGCATTTCTTAACATACATTTATTCAGATTCTTAGTTTTTACATGTTTTGTTAAGTTATATATTTGCTTAAGTAACTATGTCTAGACATAGTGCAGCCTCCTGGTTAGTAAAAGGAAGAACCACATTTTAGTTTCCTTAGCTATACTTTAGTTGTTTTTGGTTAATGGTTACCAACCAATAAGAATCAACCTCTCGTCAGGAAAACAAAAGTACAAATGCAAAACAGGATTAAAATCTATTATTTAAATCATGCCCAATTGCCCTGACAGCTAGAGCTGGACACAAGAGTTTGTAGCATTCTCACAGCCACAGAGACTGGGAGCAATTGCAGAGTATTATTGTCAGAAATATAAGGAGCTGGGGAAAGTTGGTCCGGCACACAGCGTCCTCACTGTTTCCCTCTGGTCGTGGTTTCTTCCCCTCCACCCAGAGTTTCAGGTTTTAGAGAAGCAGCCTAGGCCAGCAGCCTGAGAGCTAGGAACTCCCCAAAAAATGCTACAATCCACTCTGCCTCCGTTTCCCCATCTCTATATCATGGATACTACTTCACTGGGGCTTGTCGTTAGAAACTTGAAGGGCTGAACATTTACACAGGGATCCCAGTCTGCTTGCTGTCCAGCCTTTCTAGGGCATCTCCCCACAAGGATTTCTCAAGTCATTCAGGGCTATTTTCCCCAAGGAGGGGTGGGAAACCTATCCTCAGCCACTTTGTCCCCTGCCACTGCCTCTCCATTCAGCAGATGTCTCGTGGCTCAGTCAGAAGCACAGCCTGGCAGGGGCCAGTGGTCCTCATTAGGTAGCTGTATTGGAGAGGTGGCTGCCTAACAAATGAAGGCCACGTGGGGAAGGGAACACACAAGAGGTTCCTTTTTAATGTAAACAAGATTGAGTTTTGGAACGTTACATTTCCGACAGTCTTTTGAGCGAGCGTGCCCACCTTGTAATGCAGGAGATCCCTTGCCAGTGAAGCTGGTTTCTTTGAGTGGCTCTATGCTACTCCACAGGCAGTGTCATATTGGACTAGATGGATCACTGGTCTAATCCAGTATCCCAACTCTGACACTGGCCAGCAGAAGCTGCGTCAAAGAAAGGTGCAAAAGAAACCCTGTTGGAACAAATCTTTCTACCAGAGAACACATTCCAGGGGGAAGAGTTCACTCAGCTACTCCCCTTCTAATATGGGTGTATTGGCAGATGCTGCTCTGAGGTCCTGAGTAGTGCAGGTTCCATTCGTTCTATAAAATACGCTCAGAGCAAACATTTGCCATACAGTCCCAGCACCATCATCGGCGGAGTTAAACGGGGAGCTGGGGCCCTGCCTGGCACAGTGGGATGTGGACAAATTAAACAGGTAGGACATTACGCTGCCCAAGCATAACTTAGTGCCAGCGTGGGCAGCAGGAGTGCAAATTCCAGCAGCATTACCCCCGTGTCAGGACACTGGGGGCACCCTATGACAAGCCTAAACTAGTGTGATTGCCAGCTTGAGGAGACATACCCACGCTAGCTCTGATTGAGCTAATGCACTAGAGTGCAGCTGCAGTGGCACAAGTAGTTGGACCCCAAGTACACACTTGGGGCTGCTGCCCCTCCTGCCACAGCGACACTGCTATTTTTAGCACGCTAGCTCAACGAAAGCGAGCGCAGGTGTCTCTCCTCACGCTGGAGTTCACCCCTTCCTTCTCAGGTGGAGACATACCCTTAAACTAGACCGGGCAGGATCCATCTCCCACAGCTGTGGTGCAGCGATCGCGGGGGTGTAACGATGGGAGAAAGGATGCCCAGGTGCCTGCTTTACACCCTTCACGGAGAAAAGCATTTCTGAGCCCAAACGACAGGTCTCACGGAATTGAGAGTGCCCGGATACAACAGTGAAGAGGGTCACGTAGGGACCTAGCGGACACAGGAACCTATTTATGCCAAGCAGTGACGGCCTCCTCCAGCTCTATGAGATAGGTATATCTCCATATATAAACCACTGAAGCCTTGAAGGCACAGGAGCCCTGTTAGGTCCCACCTTAAAGACTGATCAATCATCACCATGGACATGGCACAAAGGTACCATATATATCTGCATATAAGCCATTACCCCAATTTAGATGTTACATTTGAAAATAATTCCCTGCCTATAAGGGAAGTAGACTTATGCAGAAGCATATATGGCCGCAGGGAGGTACCAAGGAAAAATGGACATAATTTTAAGGGGTGCTGAAGAATTGAGACAGCCAAGTGCTAGAGGCCTTTTCAGGTAGATCCACAGAGCTCCCTTCATAACTGATCCATTTCTGCAGTGTCAGAGCAAAGGGGATGAGAAAAGAGATTTCTAGGGGGAATGTAATAGGGAATAGGCTGCTGATGGAAAGCCAGGTGGCACAATATACCCTGCAGTGCCCTGACTCTCCTGGCTAAACAGGGGACCACCTGGAAGATGCTTAAACCCCTTCCTCCCTGGGGATTCAGAAATGAGGTGTGGAAAGTAGCAGCAGCAGCTGGAGAGGAAAGTAGGAACAGCAGAGCCAGGCAAGAGGCCCCTGGACAGCAGCCGGCTGGCTTGCAATTTTGGCAGCTGTATTGGCTGGCACAGGGAAGAGTTTGCATGCTGGCTATTCTGGAGGAGGGGGGCTACAAGCCAAGGAGCTACAGAACCAACTGTCTAAATGAGCTGTTCCCAAGGGGCCATTAAAACTGCACCGGGATTAGAGGATTATCTGAGAGGAATCTGACACCTTCCTTGGGGTTTCACAAAGAGCACGGGTGATTTCATTTAGCCCTGGGGGAGGCCCTCACACAGACTAAGGGAAGGCTGAGCCTGAACTTTGGCTTGTCAAGTGCTTTAAAAACAAATAATAATAAAAAAAAACCCAGCATTTCTCCAAGATGGGAGCCCATCTTGCTCCTTCAAGCTCTTACACCCTCAATGGCTTCTCAGGCCCTTAGCAACCCAGCAAAGGAGATGTGAACAAGGGATGAGACATCTAAAAGCATGTGGGTTTCTCTTTGAAGCAGGGCCCTGTAGGTGCCATGGACTCTGCTGTGAACAGCGTAGGCCAGATGAAGATATGGAGGAAGGTTCAGCTGTGGGAGGGCAACATTTGAGTGCTCCCAGCCTAAAGGATTTTACAGCCAGAATCTGACCATTCTTGGGAACAAGTATCAGGGGGTCGCTGTTAGTCAGTCTGTATCCACAAAAACAACAAGGAGTCCGGTGGCACCTTAAAGCCTAACCAATTTATTTGGGCATAAGCTTTCGTGGGTAAAAAAAACCCCTTCTTCAGATGTGAAGAAGTGGGTGTGTTACCCACGAACGCTTATGCCCAAATAAATCGGTTATGCTTTAAGGTGCCACCGGACTCCTTGTCATTCTTGGGAAGGCTCTTTCTCCTCAGCGAGGAGTGAACAGAACAGCTTTGAATTTAGTAACTTGAACAAGTCCGTAGCCACACGGTGATTAACTGAGGCAGCCCTGACATCCCAGAGTGGCTGCAGTGGAAGAGTCAGACCAATGCTCCTTACTGTTTCTCTGAGCACAGTCATTGTAACTGTTATACAGGAGCAGGGAAGGGATGAACACTCATGAGCCTTCTTACTCTCGTCTCACTGGGTCTTTGGGGGATGGGCTGGTTTTCAGTCNTATTTGGGCATAAGCTTTCGTGGGTAAAAAAAACCCCTTCTTCAGATGTGAAGAAGTGGGTGTGTTACCCACGAACGCTTATGCCCAAATAAATCGGTTATGCTTTAAGGTGCCACCGGACTCCTTGTCATTCTTGGGAAGGCTCTTTCTCCTCAGCGAGGAGTGAACAGAACAGCTTTGAATTTAGTAACTTGAACAAGTCCGTAGCCACACGGTGATTAACTGAGGCAGCCCTGACATCCCAGAGTGGCTGCAGTGGAAGAGTCAGACCAATGCTCCTTACTGTTTCTCTGAGCACAGTCATTGTAACTGTTATACAGGAGCGGGGAAGGGATGGGCCTGGTTGAAAGGCAAGTACCGGAAAGCCACAGAACACTCATGAGCCTTCTCACTCTCGTCTCACTGGGTCTTCGGGGGATGGGCTGGTTTTCAGTCATCTCTGACAATATTGTCAGTCCACTTTGGAAGCTCGGAGAACTTCAGCCTTAGGAACAGCGTCCCTTAAAGAACAGAAAAGCAGTCGNAGGATTCTTTGCTGCTTTTACAGATCCAGACTAACACGGCTACCCCTCTGATATCTGACAATATTGTCAGTCCACTTTGGAAGCTCAGAGAACTTCAGCCTTAGGAACAGCGTCTCTTAAAGAACAGAAAAGCAGTCTAAAGGGCTTAAGGAACAGCGGGTTTCTGATGTGAATGAGCTCACCCCTTATACCATACATAGTGGTGAAATGGAAAGGGGAGAGCTCTTCCTATGGTTAACTCCCCATCCCCTTCCAGCTCTGGAGTGGTGTGGACCATCTTAAAAACTCCAGCTAGGGAGGCAGCCTACCTCCTCTTGGAACAGCTTTCCTCCTCCTCAGGGCAATTTGTCCCACATCCCAGGCCAGGAAGCCAGGCCCACTTGAGCAGTCCTCCCACGATAGCTTTGCATTCCCCCCCCCCCCCCTGAAGGAAGGAGACTGAAGCATCTGCCTGGAAAGGTGAAGGCTGAAACGAGCACTTCCACAAAAACCAAGAGCTTTATATAAAGGAGGATGGCATATGGGAGGGGTACCTGCCTTTACACAGACCACCACCATTCTGGACCCATGAGAAGGAACTGCTTAGCCCTCACCACAGTATCCAAGTCTAGAGTGGTTGAGGAACAGAGCTCTGACTTTTCTGTGCATGTGGCACAAAACGGCAGTGAGATGACACGGGGGGAGGGATAGCTCAGTGGTTTGAACACTGGCCTGCTAAACCCAGGGTTGTGAGTTCAATCCTTGAGGGGGGCCATTTAGGGATTCAGGGCAAAGATCTGTCTGGGGATTGGTCCTGCTTTGAGCAGGGGGTTAGACTAGATGACTTCCTGAGGTCCCTTCTAACCCTGATATTCTATGATTCTATGACACTGACATGGACCTCCACACAACAAACATTGGTACAAATGGTTCACAACATGATCATGCTACCCCCCATGCCCCGTAACAAGTGGAATGGTAAAGTGCTGAAAAAAAAAAAAAGTGAACTGCTCTGCAGCCTTCCTTCCTCCAGAGAGGGTCTTATTCCAAGATCCACCACACCTATAGCAGGACCCACGCACAGGGCCGGCTCTAGCTTTTTTGCCGCCCCAAGCAAAAAAAAAGGGGGCGCCCGGGCTGCCGAAACAAAACAAACAAAAGAAAAAGGCGGCCGGCCTGCCGAAGCAAAAAAACCAACAGAAACGTAGGGAGCGCGTGGAGGGCGGTCAAGGCGGCTCGCAGGGGGGTGAAGGGCGGCGCCTGCCCATTCCCTCCTCCTGTGGGCAGCCAGGCGCTGCAGCCCGCTCGCAGCCGGGCGAGAGGGGCTCCCCCCTCCGGCCTTGGGGTGGCTCTCCCAGCCGGGCAGGCGGAGCCCCCGGGGGCTGCAGGAGGTGCTAGCTCAGCCGCTCCTTTAAAGGCGGCTCGGCCGGGCTGGGCTCAAAGTGGCGCGGGAGGCAGAGTCCGGTGCAGGCGGCGGGGAGTGGCGCATCCCGGGGAGCCCGGCGGCACGGTGAGCGGCAGGGATCGCTAGTTCCTGCCCCCCGGGCCGGGGTCCGTGCCCCTGCAGGGCTGGGCTGGGACTGGCGGAGCGCGGGGAGCCAGCCAGGGAGCTGCGGACTGGGCTGCCAAAGGAAAAAAAAAAAAAAAAAAAAGAACCACGGCAGGAATTGGCCGGAATGCCGCCCCTTACAATGTGCCGCCCCAGGCCCGTGCTTTCTCGTCTGGTGCCTGGAGCCGGCCCTGCCCACGCACTGACTGGCTACGTGAATAGTCAGGAAGCGACAGCAGTGCAGGAACAGTTACCCTGGGTGCTGCATGAACTGGGTAGGACTTCACCCAACACAGCGGACTCTCCAGGCTTGGAAAAAGCAGTTGAGATCACAAAGAGGTGGCCACTTTCTTGCAGTTGATCCTTGCCCACTAGGAGGAGGAAAGACACTGCTACCCGAGGGCCATCTCCCCAGTGTGCTCTGGTCAACGCAAAGAGAAAAATAGAGCACTCACTAATCAGGCCACATCCAACCAGCTAATCTTGACCAAGGAAAGGATTGAAAGGAAGCATTTGCCAAAGAAAAGGATAACACTTGAGTAATTGCCACCTGCCAGGAACAGGAAAAGAACTTGGTGGGTCAGCGAAACATACTTGTACGTGAAGAGATAGCACAAGAAATGTTACTTACCTTACAGTAACGGTGGTTCTTCGAGATGAGTTGTGCACATAGATTCCTAGATCGCACAGCCAGAGGGGACCACGGTGATCATCTAGTCTGGCCTCCTGGGTAACACAGGCCTTAGAACTTCACAAAGTAATTCCTAGAACATGGTCAGAAGGCCAGGGAGGTGTAGCGCTACCAAAGTAACATGATGATGGATGCACCAACCCCAGAAATGTGCAGCTTCTTGGCAGAGCAGAGAGGATCTGGCTCCTGCTTGCCTGTTGATGTAGTGCAGCACCGTGGGTTGTCCATCATGACCTGTGGGTTGTCCATCATGACCTGTGGGTTGTCCATCATGACCTGTGCTGTCAAACCCTGGATGAAGACCTACCCAGATCTGATGAGACCTGCATGAATCTTTCCAAGACGAAGGGTGATGGCTTCAGCTTCATGTCTCTTGCCTTCCAGGTTCTTTTGGTGAAGGACTTGCAGACAGAGCAGCACACGGGAGCATACATCGCGAGTGCCTGCTATTCTTAAACCCCAGCCATTTTAGGCTAATGTACAGAGGGTCTGTACTAGGGAGAGATCCCTTGTCAGGCATGGAAACCTACCACTACCATTCTAAAATTAGGTATCTTAAGCCAACTAGCAAAGAAAGCCCATCAACATGAAACTTCAGAACAACCATCTTTTCCCAACCGGAGAAAACTGTTTGCTAGGAGCAGAGAATGTGGATGCTATAGAGTTCCATCTCAAAGCCCGGGGTGGTAGTAAGGAACTGAGGGGGTTGCAACAGCCCTACCCTTTAGGCCATAGACTATGGGTTGTGAGGGGGCACTCAGGGCACAGGCATGGCCCCAATGGGCTTTAGTATTGAAAAGAATCTGAACTCATTTGCATGTGCACCGAGTGTGGAATCTTTGAGACAACTTTGCTTTTTCCTCTCTAATTGCTGTAAGGGTTTCTGGTTCTCAGCTGTTGGGCCAAGTAGAGAGAACATGAGAGCATCAGAAGATTCCAAATTAATCCCTGCTTTCCCCCTCTCTCCCCCCAGGACTTCAAATTTAGCAAACAGCTTTCAAAGGTCACCTTATACCCAAGTCAAAGAATAAACTAGGTCCAGGATAGCAACAGATTCTGCTCTCTGTAGGTGCAGATGGGTTGCTGGGTAGCAGGAAATACATGTTATCTACTCAGTAAGCAACCCAGCAACTCCTCCCTACTGTATATGTCTGCATAGGAGCTCATGCAGCATGGATACAGGTCAGTGATGTTAAAATACACTTTTAAAAGTCAAATTTACAATGCTAAGCTTATTTGTGAGTAGGTTTGGCACTTCTGTGCTGTTTTAACCCCAGCCCAAGAGACAGCTATTGGTTTTCCAACTCCTGTCTTTGAATGATAGGGCGGTATTCTGGAATAAACTCCATGAGTGAACACGCTTATTCAGGAATTAGGGTAGTAATGCCTTATTCAGAATTAGAAAGTGGATTGAGCTCATTTGGAAGATGGCACTCTTATTCTGGAAAAGGGATGTCCACACATGGAGTTAATTGGGAATAGTTAATCTGCTTTAAATTCACACCATCCCTTATTCCGGATTAACTTTCACATGAAGATAAATTCTAAGAGTCCGATGGAGAAGGATTTCATTTCTCATCAGTAACTGAGAAAACTATCTAAAGTTATATTGCATTGGAAGTGCTTGGAAAAAGCAGTAACTTTACCATGCTAGACCTCTACATTCCCCCCATCAGGTATCATCTCTTCTAACATGAAAATACCACAATCCTTCCTTACATTTTAAATAATTAGCATGAGCACACCTTGCCCTTACAAACCCCTTGCACCAGAGGATTTCAAAGCCATTTACAAAGGGGATCTATCACCCCCATTTTGCAGATGGGGAACTGCAGTACCAAGAAGTTAAGTAACTTGCCCAAAGTCAGACTGAACAATTGTCAGAGCTGGGAATAGAACCGAAGTGTCCTGACCCCCATTCCCTCCTGCTGTGTTATCAGCGATTACTGATATTCAGACAGGATAACCATCTTATGTATATGTTGCTCAAGGTAAGGAACATGCATATTTTCTACAGAGTGATGCGCACATAAGGAAGAAAAAACCGTTCGCTACCTTTTCATAACTGTTGTTCTGTTGCTCATGTCCATTCCATTCTAGGTGTGTGCACACTCATGTGCAGTTGTTGGAGATTTTTGCCTTAGCGGTATCCGTAGGGTTGGGTGTGGTGCCCCCTTGAGTGCCACGCTCATGCGTCGGTGTATCAGGAACTGCTGGCCCTGCGCCCTCTCCGTTCCTTCTTGCTGGCAACTCCAACGGGGCAGGACGACGGGTAATGGAATGGACATGAGCAACACATCTCGAAGAACAGTTACGAAAGGTAGGTAACCGTTTTTTCTTCGAGTGCTTGCTCATGTCAGTTCCATTCTAGGTGACTCACAAGCAGTATCAATGGAGGTGAGCTCGGAGTTCACAGTCTTGCAGCTTGCAGCACTGCTCTGCCAAAGCCAGTCTCATCCCGGACCTGCTGGGTAAGCACATAATGGGACGTAAACATGTGGACAGACGACCAGGTAGCAGCTCTACAGATCTCTTGGATCGGCACCTGAGCCAGGAAGGCCGCTGATGATGCTTGCGCTCTAGTTGAGAGTGCCTTGACTATTGCCAATGGAGGCACTTTCGCCAGCTCATAGCTGTATCGGATGCAGGCTGTGATCCAGGACAAAATCCTTTGAGCAGACACTGGGCAACTTTTCATCCTGTCTGCCATTGCAATGAACAGCTGCGTTGACTTGTGAAACAGTTTTGTCCTGTCAATATAAAGGCCAGCACCCTCCTGATGTCCAGGGTGTGCAACCTGCGTTCCTCTTTGGATTTATGGGGCTTTGGGAAAAAGACTGGTAAATATATGTCCTGGCTGGTATGAAACTGGCAAACAACCTTGGGCAGGAATGCCAGGTGCAGCCACAACTGGACTTTATCTTTGTAGAATACCGTATAGGGCGGTTCTGAAGTGCCCTGATCTCAGACACCCTGCCGGTAGACGTTATCGCAACCAGGAATGAAACCTTCCAGGAGAGAAGCAGGGGAGAGCAGGAAGCCAGAGGTTCGAAGGGAGGCCCCATAAGCCTCAAAAGCACAAGATTCAAATCCCAGGGAGGGACAGGGTCCCGGACGTGAGGGTAGAGATGCTCCAGACCTGTCCAGAACTGGGCCATCGTGTTGTGAGTGAAGACTGACCTGCTTTGGAACAGAGGGTGTAAAGCAGAAATAGTGGCTAGGTGGACCCTGATTGATGACAGGGACAAGCCCTGAAGTTTGAGGTGCAGAAAATAATCCAGGATCACCTGCAGCGAGGCCTGCTCGGCCCAGATACGTCATTCCGAAGCCCAGCACGTGAACCTTTTCCACTTGGCCAGGTAAGTCGCTCTGGTGGAAGGCTGCCTGCTACCCAGCAAGACCCTGAACACAGGCCAAGCATTCCCGCTCTTCCGCATTCAGCCATGCAGTAGCCATGCCGACAAGTGTAACACCCCCAGGTTCGGGTATAGAAGACTGCTGGGGTCCTGGGACAGCAGGTCTGGCCAGAGAGGTAGCGACAGCAGGGCAGCTACCGAAAGGACCAGCAGTGTGCCGAACCAGTGTTGGCAAAGCCACTAGTTGGGGACTATCAGGATAACCGTTGCCCTGTCCTGTTCGATCTTCACAAGGACTCTGTGGATCAATAGCACTGGCGGGAAGGCGTACATCAGGGCCACCGACCACAGGAGCAGGAAAGCATCTGACAGGGAACTCGTCTATCCCCCAGAGTGAACAGAACACATGGCATTCCTTGTTCGTGTCCCATCAGAACAAGTCCACCTGGGGAGTTCCCCACTTTCGGAAGATCGTACTGGCTGCCTCCGGATGGAGCGACCACTCATGGCGAGACAAAAAGGTCCTGCTGAGGCAATCTGCTCGCACATTCCTGGTCCTGGGCAGGGGCGCGGCTAGCAGATGAATGGTTTGCCACACACACAAGTCCCAAAGGCAGAGAACTTCTTGGCAAAGGGCCGACGACCTGGCTCCGCCCTGCCTGCCTGTTGATGTAATACATCATGACGGTATTGTCCGTGAGGACCTGCACCACCTTGCCCTTTAGGTGGGGCAAGAAAGCCTGGCAGGCCAGGCGAACCGCTTTTAGCTCCCTGACATTGATCTGAAAGGCCAGATCATCCCACAGCCACTGGCCTTGAATGCTGAGCTCGCCCAAGTGGGCTCCCCAGCCCAGGTCCAAAGCATCCGAGACCAGGGTTAGCGACAGGGACGGGGCCACGAAGGGAACTCCCTCCAACATCGACCCAGGATTCAACCACCACTCCAGGGACAACAGGATGTGATCCAGCATCCTAACTACCCGGTCTAGGTCGTGTCTGTTGGGGATGTAAACCAACGCCAGCCACGCTTGAGGGGCTGGAGATGGAGCCGGGCATGACTGATGACGTACGTGTACTCGGCCATGTGGCCCAACCACCACAGACAGATATGCGCTGTGGTGAGCGGGTGGTTCTTTACATGGGAAATCAGGTCTGACGAAGCCTGAAAACGAGCCTCCGGGAAGAAGGCTCTGGCTCACGTGGAGTTGACAACCACCCCGATGAACTCTATTCGCTGGACTGGCCTTAAGGTAGATTTTTGCTCGTTTATCAACAGGCCCAGGTTGCGGCAGGTGGAACGCACCAAATCGAGGTTCCTCTGCACTTTTTCCTGAGACCTGCCCTTGATGAGCCAGTCGTCGAGTTACGGGAAGACCCGGACCCCTCAACATCTCACGTAAGTGACCACTGGCACCATACATTTTGTGAAGACCCTTGGGGCCGATGAGAGGCCAAAGGGCAGCACCATGAATTGGAAATGGCATCCGCCCATATGAAATGGGGGAAACGTCTGACCTTGGAATATGGAAATAAGTATCCTTCAAGTCGAAGGTGGCGTACCACTCTCCTGGATCCAGGGAGACCCTGTGAAATTTCAACTTCCTGAGAGACTTATTTTGAGGTGTCGCAGGTCCGGAATGGGTCTTAAGCCCCCTTTTGCTTTCAGGATTAGGAAATAATGGGAGTAGAATCCCTTTCCTGTCATGTCCCGAGGGACACCCCCAGGCACAGCAGGTTCTCGACCTCTTGAATGAGGAATTGGGTCCCTGAAGAGGGACAAGAAAGAAGGGGGGAATAGAAGGGAGGGGCGGCCGAAAACTGCAGGGTGTAGCCTTGAGACACTATCTCCAGCACCCCATGGTCTGAGGTGACATGGGACCAGGCCAAACGAAATGGACAAAGACAGTTGAGGAAAGAACGGGGTGGATCCCTGCAGGTACTGGGACATCGCTCTCAACCGCACCCTCAAAATGAGTGCTTCTGGCTCCTGGGGTGCTTTGCCGGGCCAGGCTGCGTGGGTGAAACTAATGTCCCTGCCTCTTCTCTTTGCAGACCCCAGAAGAGGCTGCCAAGGCCTGGGCGGAAGGGGGAGACCGGAACTGCTTTCTTGCAGACTGTGGCATATGCATGCCCAGCGAGTGAAGGGTGGCTTGAGTGTCTTTTAACCATGCAGCCTCGCATCCGGCTGATATGAAAAGAGACCATTCCCATTGAATGGGAGATCCTGGATCAAAGTCTGCATCTCTTGGGACAGGCTGGGGGTCTGAAGCCAGGAGCTGTGCCTCATAACTACCATTGACACGACCACCCTAGCCACTGAGTCAGCTGCGTCCCACACCATTTGGAGGGAGCAACTAGCCGCTGCTGTGCCTTCCTCCACCAGGTGCTGAATTTCTGGGCCAAACCCTGCGGGAGGGACTCCTTGAATTTACGGAGGAAATCCCATAAGTTGAAATTGTATCTTCCTTAGGAGGGCCTGATGGTTCGCCACCCAGAATTGTAGGCTGGCAGTTGAATAAATTTTTCTCCCAAATAGGTCCAATTTTGGGCCTCTATTTTTGGGAGTCAAGCTGGTATGCCCTTGTTTATCTTTTTCATTGGCCGCAGAGACCACCAGCCTGGGGGAGCGTGGGTGTAGAGATACTCAAACCCTTTGGCTGGGACAAAAGTCTCTCTTTTCGGCCCTTTTAGAGGTGGGAGGGATGGATGAAGGAGTTTGCCAGAGGGTCTTGGCAATTTTGAGGACTCCATCATGCACTGGTAGTGTGACATGGGCCAGGGTAGAGGCTGCGAGGACATTAAACAAGGTGTCCGCCTGCTCAGCCATCTCCTCCACCTCCAGGCCCAAGTTCTTGGCCACCCATTGAAGCAGGGCCTGGTGTTCTCGAGGGTCCCACAACCGCCTTGTCTGGGGATGACGACGACTGTACCACCGGGTGAGGCCCCGGGGCATCTTCCACAATGGGGGAGGGAGGCTTAGAGGTGGGTGAAGTCTCCTCTGCCTCGATCTCCGAGAGGGTCTCATGCGCCGAGCCTGGAGCCGTCAGCTGTTGCTCTGAGGCAGCGGCCGACGAGTGGTGTGAAGGGGGCATTGCCATGACTGGCATTTCCCACATGCCCCAATAAGGCCACTGCGCTGGCCACGCTGCCAAGGTGGCGCCAATGTAGATGCAGCCTCGGGTGCCCATTCGCACCGGTGGGGTCTAGGCGAGGGGCTGAACTGCCCCTCTGTGCCGGAGGAATCCCCTTCCGGTGACCACGGTGGGGCCGTTGACGCCTGAGTCAGAGACTGGTGTCTGGAGCAAGGGGACGGTGCCGGTATCGAGGGGACTGGTGCCACTGCCAGGGGGACAGGAGACATGACGGAAAACGCTCCCACAGGGCAGGCGACCAGGATCTGCACCGACAGGACGACCAGCGAGAGAGCAAATGGTGCCGGTAGTACAGAGACAGGCGTCTCTCTCGAGGCAATGTGTGTTGAGATGGCGGGGACCACGATTGCGGTGCTGGTGACCGAGGGCGAGCCCCAGAGTGTCTGGGCTGTGACTCCGGCAATCTGCAGCATTGAGGTGAAGAGTGCCGCTTTGTCTTGGGGGATCGGTGGTCTCAACTGCCCCGAGGGGTCTTAGTGGTTGGCTTGCCCTCGTGGGGAGTTGGCTTAGTGGTTGGCTTGCCGATTCCTGTGGCACGTGCTGCATCAGTGGTGCAGGTGGAGACTTCTGCAATCTCGGCACCAGGGGAGCTTGGGAAGGCGTCTGTGCCATCAGGGGTTTAGGTCCCATACTGCTCCCGGGAGTCGGAGGAGGACCTTTTAAGGGGCTAAGGGCCCCGTCCAGAGAGGCACGAACGCGTGGTTCCAGAGTGGCTGGGTGGCCTGAAGTGGGTCCCTTGCCTGATGCCCCATGGCCCTTCTTGCCCGGGGCCGGGGAGCTGTGCTCTCTCATTTCTTTTTGAGCACTGGCGACAGGGGCACACGGCACATCGAGGCACCCAGTGAGTCCTGGTGGGGTGGCTCGGAAGCCAGACGAAAGGTGGACTCCATGAGAAGCGCCCGTAAAACGAATGTCCTGCTCTGAGTCGGGGGCCGAAGGTTTTTACAAATACGGCATTTATCCCTCACGTGTGATTTCCCCAAGCACTTGAGGCAGCTGTGGGGGTTACTTACAGGCATAGGCCTGTTACAGTCCGCACAGGTCTTAAACCTGGGAGACTGGGGCATGCCCTGCCTGGGGCAAAGTCCCCACTGGGACTCTACTAACTACACTTAACTACTTAACACTAACTACTATAAACAACTACTTACAAGGCCCTAAGGCTCAAAGTCAGTAAAGACAAAAAACCGCTAGCCCTTGCTATGCAAGGAAAGGTGCTCTGACTAACCACCCCGGGTGGTAAGAAGGAACTGAGGGGGCGTAGGGTGGGCGGTGCCTGATATACTGGCGCATGAGCGCAGCACTCAAGGGGGCGCCACTGCCCACCCTACGGATATCACTAAGACAAAAATCTCCGATGACCACGCCCGTGGGCATGCGCACACCTAGAATGGAATCGACATGAGCAAGCCCTCAAAGAACAACAACTTTACACTGAACGAAAAGTCTGTGTTTTCAGTCTCAATTTAAGACAATCTGCAGCATTGGGTAAGATGGGAAACACCTGAATGCACAAATCAAAGGTTTGTTAGGAACACGAATACTTTCTGGTTTTCACAAGAGTAACCTACTCTGCCACTTGACCCTTATGCTAATGGACTTAGTAGACAGGGGGATTTTTCTTGGTGTTTTCTAAACCACACAGGGGTTTCAGTGCAACAATTCAACCATGTCACACAGCTCATCTTGCACTGAGTGGTCTGTGGGTCACCAGCAATGAAACCCTTCCTAGGAATGCAAAGACATTTTGAGAAGCAAATCATGGGGTGCTGTGAGCAGAGATGGGTCTATAACTGATTAAACAGTCTTCAGCAAAAATACCCCCACCCACCCAGCTAGAATATTCAGAGTGTTGCAACTGGTTCCTGGTTCAGGGGTTGTTTTGCACAGCCACAGCATTCCATTCTTACATGAGACAAGATACAAAATATGTCCCCCCTGAAGAAAAGCTCTCTAGAGAGCAGCATTAAAGCTGCATCACTCTGTTTAAGTGATATTTCCAGACCATTTATTAGAAATCCTAGTTCAAATCATATTAAAGCTTTCCACAAGCAAAAGGAAAAAAGCAGGAAAATTCAAGTTAAAAAAAAAAAACAAAAAAACTTACCTTCCCCTAGCCAATCAGTTACCGAAAACGGAGAGGACAAGTGTCAGAAAACAGTTCACAACAAATGATTAGCAGTTATCCAGCATACAATCCCTCAGTTATCTAAAGACTGAGAAATCAAAACATTTCAGACTCGTTCTTAAGTGCAGAACCTCGGTAAAGTTTTTCCTCTTCCCAAAAAAGATTGATCAGAAACCTGGTAATAGGTTGTTCCACTGTAAGGTCAGACGGTCGTGCAGAAAGACATTTATGCACCGTGTCAGAGTTCAGGGTAACTGCACCCGTATTTCGGGCTCTAGGCTCCCAGCTCCTCAGCCATCACCCGCCTTGCGTAGAGGCCCACATCTCTCCTCCACCTGACCAGGGTTTTTCCAGGCTTCAAAGTTCCCTGCTTATACGGATATCCCCAGCAAGCCAGACTGCCTAAACAGGCCAACAGCTGCACTTTGCTCTCTCCCCGAACGCTATGAACAGCTGGCATTGTCAGCCGCCACAAGTTACCAAACCGCTTTTTCTATGCAAGCACATTTATTCTCAAGGTAAAAAGCATTTCAGAGAAGAAAAAAAACCAAAACCTGCATGCATGCTAATAAGTGTACCAGAGATCTCCAAAAAGGGCTCTGACAGGAGCCAGCCCTTCAAACCCCACACAGGGGATTTACTGTAGTTACAAGTTCATAACAGCCTTAGCTCAGAACCAGAACAGTCACATCAAAATTTGAAAGAACAGCTCTCTTGGAGCGTTTTCTTCAGAATAGCTACATTAAAGATGAACTTGTATTTGAATTGCAATAGCACCTGGGAATTATGGCCCAGGACCCCATTGTGCTCGGCACTGCAGGTGTGTGTGTGAGTGTGTGAGAGAGAGTGTGTGTGTGAGAGAGAGAGACCTTCCCATTGGAGTTACACCGGAACTTCCACATGCTATATGTGAGAACAGCATGTGCTGACTTGATGTTTACAGTCTGTTAAAAACAAAGCTGTAAATTTAACACTCCAATATCCTTTCCTCCTTCGCTTACCTTAATCAGGATTTTGTGCATCTCCTGCAACAGATGCTGGTCATAAAAAAAATCCAGCTTCTTTCCCTACATTCTCCACTTTGTTGTGCGTGTTTGCAGAGCTGGTGCCAGCCCATTGGGGGCCCGAAGCAGGAATATTTTAGGCTCCCCAATACTAAAACAGGCAAGTTCTGATAAAAAGCAAATAGGGGGCCCCTGGAGCTGCTTGGGGCCCTCAGCAGTTGCTGTCTGCTGATGCCTAGCACCGGCACTGCACGATTTGATGTCATCTGGGAGCTATATTATAATTGACCTTGTCTATATTTGTGTATAAAGCACCCCCAGCTCTGCAAATGACGAACAATCAACAACTGCATGAAGAAGAGACCCCTGGAAGGGAAAATGGAGGAATTTTCAACTTGATTATTTTTTTAAGAAGATGGATACCTGGCATACACTTTACACATTTTCCTAGGGTGAAATTCTCTCTCAAGCCCACACGCCAGCATGAAGCCAGAGTTTGGGCTGTCTATCCTACAACCAGAGGCTGCTCAAACGGCTAAAAATCACAGTGAAGCTGCCGCAGCGTGGGCCTCAGTGCAGGCTGTACAAGCCCGTCCGAAACACTGGGTACATACTTGCATTGCTAGCCAGTGCCGGGGCCCTGTGCCGCCACAGCTTCATGGCTAGTTTTAGACTAAAGCTAGCCTGGGTACGTCTGAGCTGCAATCACACCTCTGATTGCCACGTAGACCGAGTAAATGGACTCTGCTCATATTGCTCCCAACCTGCATAGCAGGCTGTGGCGCTGCAGCAGGACGACTCCTCGTGCAGATATAATGGGCGCCCCACACTTCCATCTGCACTGGCTGCTAATGGGCTCAACTTCCCCAGCAAATATGGGGCGTGGGGTGGGGGACCTCTTCACCTCAGAGAGTCATGGGGCTTCTGCGGTGTGGAGCGCCTCCCCCATGCAGGGAATCTCACTTTCCCAGTGAGGCTCCTAAAGGTCCTTTTAAAATACTGACGTCCACTTTTAACAGAAGGGTCTCCAGGCCCCATCAGTTCTCTCCCGGCGAGCATGCTCACCCGAGACTGATAACAGTTTTTAGGCAACCGTGTGGTACATTTACCTTCCTGTTCAGCAGCCCCATGAGTTTAATCTGGCCCCACAAGCCAGGTTGAAGATGGGGAATTGTAACATTCTTCCAATGGATAAGACACGCGCCGTCCATCAAAGTTTCAGTTTTAAGATGAAGAAACCCTGACTACGACCTCCCCATCCTCACCCGCCATTACTGTTAAAGCTTCCAATTCTAGCACGGCAGGAGACAAGCTTCCAAAGATACCCCACAGATCAGAGTCCTTCGCAAGCATAGTCCTAAGGAAACAATCGATAGCACGAAATTCACTCATTCCACTTCCCCTGCCCTGGGGGGGGGGCCAGGCTCCACGCGGAGAGGCCTAGGTCAGAAGGTGCAGCCTGACTTTATACCACCTTGGTACGGCCCAGATTCTGGGCCACTCTGTGGGCTGAAATGGCCACGGGCATAATGGGGTTATTCTAATGTATAGCTGCCTCGCCGAGGTGGTGGGGTAGCCCAGAACCCAGTGCTACGGGCGCCCCTCTACACTAGGGCCTAATGGGGCGGGGGAAAGGGCACGGAGCTGCTTTCCTCAGCCTTCCGCGGCTCTGGGCTGAAGGGATTTTCCACCAGCCCCTTAGCGGCATCTCTGCGACTGCCGAAGCCGTGTATAAAAGCTGGGGCTAGGCTCTGCCACCCCTTCTTAACCGTACCGCTCTGCCTGGAACCCACTGTCTCAACACACGTTCCTTGTGGGGGAGGGGTTAAAACGGCCAATCCTCAATGGATACACTCGTCCTCCTCCCCCCAAAACTGCCCAGCAAGCGTTCGAGTCATTAGAAGCCCAACAAAGTGCCCAGCTTCCTCGTGGCAAATCCCAGTAACAAACAGCAGAGACCTGAACTCAAATGTTTATGTTTATATTTATTACAGCATGGAGGGGGAAAAAAGAACCGTTTCATTCAAAAACCATCCCATCCCAATGAAGACAATAATTTAGCTATCCATTTTAAAATACATTAAAACCGGTCTGTCATTTCTCACTTCAAAAAAAAAACAAAACAAAAAAAACAAGAAAAAGATGACCCATTCTGGAGACCACGGATGTTTCAGCAATACAACAAATCTTCATTTGATTTTTTATTTTTAAATATTAACCTGACTGTAACTATGAGACTGACACCCTTTTCCCACCCCCATCCCCACCCTCAACCCCACCCCCACCGACCTTCTACAGGTAAAGCACAATTAAAATGCCTAGGAAAAAGAAGGCAAACATTTAAAAAAATTCATATTACACACTAAAAAAAGTTTGTCATCTCATGTCTTGCAGTCAGAATAATAAAAACCAGCCAATGTTCCCAAAAAACATCGCAATGAAGGGGTGCGGAAAAAAAGACATCCCTTTAATAAAACATTTTCAACAAATATCATACACAAACTACAATGTATAATAATTACTTTTTTTCCCTCTCTTATTTTAGAACCAGACTACAAGGTAAGAAAAAACACTGAAACAAGATACAATGTTCTCAATAATCGGCACAAAGGGAAATCCAGGGAGATAATATTTTACATAATATGATATACATGGATCAGAAGTGGAGATTTATAAAACAAAGACCAACTACAGGGTAGTGTAATGTACATAGATCCCCAGACTCTGGCGAGTGTCACTTTAACATGGTTGGTTTGTTACTTTTCTGTAGTCACCTCTACCACAAGAAGAAAATTGTTTTCATTTCTGTTTTTATTTTATTTTTTGTTACAGAGTGAGCCTACAGAATAGCAAGTATACATTTGAACAATTACTTTAAAATATCTCCATCCAGTTCCAAAACACATACAGCGAAACCCTGATAAGATCACATCTTTTTAAAAAAAAATACAAAACCAAAAATCAACAAAGATGTTGGCTTGAGATCACAGTTACAAAATCCCAGGTCAGATGAACCCTTTCTTTCTCTCTTTTTTGTGTGTGGGGGAAAATAGCTCAAGGATTCTCACAGGGGGAAGTATTGAACTCTCCTTGTATTCTGAGAGGGGGAAAAAAAGACTAATACAGTGCATGCCACGGTCACAGATAGTAAGATCACAATTAATTCTTGAGGATGTGATCCTATGAGGGGCCAACTGCATTAACAACTTTCTATGAGGTGGAGGAGTCTCTTCTGGAGGAGGAGGTGTTGTGCTGCAAACAAGAAAAGAAAAACAAAACAGGCCTTCCAAACAAAAACCACCAATTGTAAACTGTCCAGTTTATTTAAAAAAAAAAAATAGGACTACAACAGGGACAACATGAGATTTCATATCTAGACTAGCTTCCTGGTGTAGCACAGCACAAACATACAACAGGTTTAAAAGAACAAAGCAAAGAGGTTGGAGTTGGGTACTGGAGGCTTCCATTTGTTTCCAAAAAAAAAAAAAAAAAAGTGTCATGTACATATATAAATCCTTCCGCACAAGAAGGATCTTGTCACGTCTTGAAATATTTTTTTAAGTTTTGTCCTTCATGTTTTATGGAATAAAAAGTTCAGCCTTTTTATTGCATGAAACTAAACCTGGGGTTTGGCCCCCTCGCGTCTCTCTGCCAATACACCTAGCTTCTTCTTGCATAATTTCTTTTAGATCCTCCAAATGGCAGCTGACTCTCTTTATCCTGGAGAGGAGGAAGGGGGAGGGAAATCACACACTCATCGTCATGCTGGGGGAATACTGAAAGAGAGACAAACACAGAATGAGTACTGGGCAAACAGGACTGAAATACTAAACGCGGCCAAGGCCAGGGAAGAGGGGATATGAAAGTAAGACTCGGGCTTATGAAAACTATAAAGCAACATAATTGGATATAATAAATCAGAAAGATAGAATATGCTAGAGACTCTTAATTTATCAGCACATAATCCGCTGCATAATGGTCTTTCCAGGGAGAAAATAAGCAAAACAGTATGGGGTAGGAAGCAATTTAAATGCATGCATGCATGTATATAATGCTAAATATGGTGAGAGAAAAAAGGGGGAGCCTCTTTCATCTGTAGAGCTTGAATCCAACGTGAAAATACTCTGCAGATCTCAAAGATGAGTGCACATTTGTTCGCAGCTGAAAGCGAGCATGGTTAGCTGGGTCTGCTCAGGGGCAGCTCGGAAACAGCAGGGGGTGTTGCAAGCCTGAGCAAAACTGCTCCCGAGCATCAATCGGGGGTCCCAAGATTAGACCTGCAGCTTCCCTGCTGTTCCAAACGGCAGCACAGCTGTATAAAGGAGGTTTTCACAGGGTGACGATGTTTGTCTCTAGCTCACCACGGTAGCTCACTTTCACCCGTCTATTTCACGCACATGATGGCTAGAAAGGGGGCCAGCAAGCTTTATTTACACCTTTATTAAAAACCCTACCAATTGGGCACAGAGCTGGGTTACACAACCACGTGACCCTACTGCTGTCACGTTTTTTCTCCCCTCTCAGCCTCATGTGTTACATACTGTTGCCATCTTGTCTAGCCTGTATGCTTTTTGGTTCAATACCTTGTTCAGAACTAGATCTCAAAACGCAGCGCAAATTGCAGGTAAGACTGATCATCGCTACTTTTTGGTTTTCGCTTGGATAGGGGTCTCCAAAGCACAGAGCTTAAGCAACAGTCCCAGGGTCAAACAGAAAGGCAGTGGCAGAATCAGGATTGGGAACCAGGGCTTCTCGACTCCCAGCCTCCGTGCTGAGTCCCCTGGACCACAGCTAGATCTGTATTAAATGACAACATGCTCTCTCTACCATCATCAGAGATCACCCCTGCCCCTCCAGACCCCGGGCCGCACCAGGAAGCAGAGACAGAGCCTTATAAATTCTGTGACACCAAAAGAGAGGGGGCTTAGAGATTGGGGGTCTGAGCAACTCACATTGTCATTTTGGAAGGAATGGAGGAAGTTACCTCCCAGTTCACCATCATCTCTTGGAGTGCCCGGGGGGTTGCTAATGCCACTTATGTTGTTTGGAGAATTCTAAGGAGACAAAAGAAGGAGAAGGTGAGTATGCCTCAAATACGTCACTGAGCACAGACTGGCAAAATCCCTCGCTAACGAGCGGCCGGTGGGAGAGCAGGAGAGAACGGCCGCGTTTTATACAACCTTCCGTTAGTGCCGAAGCAAACGTCTCATGGGAAAGGGCTACAGGATGGGAGAAAGCCCCTTGTGTCCCTCTATTGCTCCCCCTACATTGGAGCCTCTCCAGCCACACACGGTTTCCTCACTGCTGATGCTTTATGAGGGAGGGAGGGACGGACTACGGTTGAAAGGAAAATGATTCACCTTTACGGTCACCACAGTGCACTTACTTTTGGAAGTCCATCTATGTCGCCTGACCCTGTCAAAAGAGGGGAAGAAAGGGACACTTTTATTTGCAAGTTAGTTCCATTCCTTGCTCACAGCTGATGTAGTTCTCCTCCTTGGCTGGCCCATTCAGTGCAGGAGCACGCTGGGCAGGTGCCTAAAATGCTATCCAGAAACAGGAGGCTGTTGCTACATGCAGCTACTCCAGGGCATTGCTAGCAGCAGGCAAGACAGGTCGCAGCTGTGCTAATCCCACACCTCTTAACATTTGCCTCTGGTAAAAAGGCACAGTGGGGGGCCTCAGCTGCCTTTCCTTTGTATGCTGAACTCCAGGGAGTTGAGGACAGCTCACCTGACTGCATCGCGCCGGGCACTCTTAGTGCATGGCACTGTAATAACGGCAGGTTAGTTGCAGGGGCCCTGGCTCTCCCTGTGGTACTCCGACATTGATCAAGCTAGAGCACAGCTCCTATAGCAGGACAACGCAGGAGACGGACTCGAGAGGTTAATGGGCCTTTCTACTGCTTTCAATTAAACACCAACCCTGGTTTTGAGTTTAAGCTCCTCTTCTGACTGAATCTATCAATGCTGCTCCAGTGAGCCTGTGGCTAGTCTCCATGCTACAGCAGAAGAGTATCCAGACACGTGGGCGAACAGGCGGCCTGGCAGGTAGGTCATGGCAAAAGAGGGCCGTGTGGGGTATGGGCCAGAAGAAATAGGGTGATTCTCAGACCTCCGAAAGCTCACAGTGCACACGTGCCTCCAAAATCACTGACCGGTATGCCAGGAGCAAGGCAGGAAAAGCCACCAGACAATAACATCTCCCTTACAGAGATCTAATCCTGAATGGCAGATCAGCATTAACAGCTTGTTAAGGGTCCGGTCTAGTGCGCTTCCCGCTCAGCCGGCCGTGAGCTTACCTAACGATCCATTCATGTGATGTGGTTCCATACCTCCCATGCCGCCCATTGGGCCGTCAGAACCGGGCCCCATTGGGAACTGAGAAAGAAAACAGCAGAAAGTGTAACCCCAAAATCAGAGACCCGTACTCCTATCAGCATCAAGCAGACCAGCCCATCCACTGGCAAGGATGGCCTCAAAACAGAGCAGAATGTTCTACGATCCAAGTTTTGTCCAGACACGGAAAGGTGACCTGGCTCCCGTTGGGTTGGGAAGCAATATCCCTTGAAAACTTAACCGCCTCAGGAAAGTTGCAGCAAACATTTTGTTCGGTCACTAAGGCTACATCTACACTACAGAGCCCACCTTCCTACACAGCTGTGCCTACACAGCAGAAGAAGTTTTTTCCAACAGGGTAGGAACACCATGTTCACAGATGAAGCACTCTCCTGTCAGCATCGTTGCATCTACCCGGGGGTTTTGTTAGCATAGCTACATCACTACGGGGTGCAGGCTGTAATACTTTGGTCCAGTTCTGGCTGTTGGATTTAGTGTGCGGGTGATGGCGGAGCCTGTAACATACAGGAGGTCACAGTAACTTTGGTGGTCCCCTCTGGCCTTCGACTCAATTACTCCCGACTCTATAGCTACACAGAATAGCAGGGCTCTGGTTTCACCCTCTGTAACCTCCACTATGAACAGTGTTTACAGAGGAACTAATATCCCTCCTTTAGTTCTATCGACATGCGCAGCGTACAGGGCCCCCCGCCACTTTGGAAATAACTCTGTGGCAGGCTGATAGGGGCTGAATCACAGGGCTATCAAGTCAGCCAAGTCACCCAACAAGGGGAGCGGGTAACATGACGGGTGTCAGGCACACTGGGGAGGGCTTCCGTTCTCCCAGCTGGTTGAATGCTCCACGGTGCTATGCGGGGGGCAGAGGTTCAAATCCCCTCTTACGGAAACACAGTCACAAAAACACATGGCAGTGAGACCTGTGCTCAGACACGTGCGTGAGGTCACCCTTTGGCCCCTCCTGCCCCGCCATCAGCAGACGCTTTGCCCCAATAAGAACGGCAGGGAGGGTGGGGACATGCACACATGCGTGGGGTGACCCCCAGCTGCCTTGTTAGCAGCACTCCGTGCTCTCTCAGCTGACTGAGGCACACGCAATGGTTCTGCAGCTACTTTGCCCAAATAGTTACACTTCCCTGAAGCCAGGAAGTGATGTCTAACGGGCACATTCTCCCCACCAGCATATCCCCAAGTGAACCAGCCACTATAACCCAATACGGGTGTCGACATGCTGCGCCCTACAAAGATTGGCTCCCTCCCTTTCGCTCCACTGTGCTTGTGACATCCTTCTCTGGCCATGAGGGGGTGTTCCAAGATCATGCCATGGCAAAACCACCTCCAGTCTGAAGAGTGCACAACCTGATCTACCATTGCAAATCCAGGCCAAAGATCTCCCGCCTCACCCACCCGGCAGCACATTTCAATGGCCGGCTGAGGGAGCCAGCCATATTTCCTTACACCACCCTCCCATCTTCCCCCAGTGCTGCTCCAAACACATTCCCAGGGATCAGTGAGGCTTCAACATGATCGCCTTTGCTAGATCCACCCCGAGCCCCCTGTGCTGTGACCATCATTCATCTGTCTGCAGGGGAACGGATGGGCCTCCCTTCGGGGCCTACCCATGCAGCTCCTCAAGTCAGCCAATAGTGTTTGCTCTTGAGCAGTCTGAAGCCCAGGTGTCAAGTGCCTCGCGTCTGCCAGGCTCCTGACCCACGAGAACAGGAGAGGAAATCTAACCACGCTCTGCCATTTTCCTGGTGAATAAAACCATTGAAGCTAGCTAGCAGCCTGTGCACCCCATACCGAGCTGAAGAGCACTCCAGGATTCAGGCAAACTGGCAGCTTCTGCTCAGGCAAGGCCTAGAAACCTAGAGTACCAGGCCTGCTAACAGGCCGGATGGAGGAGCATTCTCCTCACTGCTGAACAGCTCCTCCAAGCCAATGCCATCAGCTCCTCCCTTACCGAGCACCGAACCAAAACAGACTTCAGGTGGAACCGTCATGCTCTGACACCCCCCCCCCCTTCTGGCACCACCATTTCTTTTTCTAAGTGGATGGGTGTGATGTCTTCCCACCCCCACACCATTCTTCCTCAGCACACAGACAGGAGTGATGGACCTTCACAGCTGATCCGGCCAACGCAGCCACTTATGGGTGCCACGCTCCCAGGCTCCACACTGAACAGGGGCAGGCAGATGCAATAACGTGTCAGCTCCTTGGAGCTGGGCCCACCCTCGTTGGGAGACTGGAGAGCACAGAGTGGGCACTACTGTAAAGAAGCAGGGGAAGGTTTTCGTTTAATCATCACCACCGCCCTCATTTTGTTTCCCTGTCCCTAGATCTGCAAAGATCACATTACTGGGAATGGCCAAGGGAGTTCCCACTCGAGTCACTTTACCTACGTAAGCTGAAGATAAAACCAGCAAACATCCGTATAAACAGATACGCAGCCAACGTGGGCACAACTGCCTCCCTCCCCCCCGTCAAAAATGGGTTTGACATCTTATGTGCCAAGCTGCAGCAGTTATAACGCCCCTTAAGGTACATCTACGCAGCGAACACCCACGGCTGGCCCAGGTCAGCTGACTCAGGCTCACAGGGCTGTAAAATTGCTGTGTAGATGTTCAGGCCTGGGCTGAAGCTCGAGCTCTTGGACCCTGCAAAGGGGGTCCCAGAGCCCAAACACAACCGTTTTTAGCCCCGCAGCCCAACCCCCGTGAGCCCGAGTCAGCTACCCAGGCCCAGCTACAGGTCTTTTATTCCAGACATACTCCAAAAAAGTCAATCTGGTCTGATCTTTTTCACCTGCAACACCCATCAACATCACAATGAACATGGCCCTCTTCCCCCCGCCCCCCTTATCCAGTTCATTGATTTGGGCTGTGATTGTCAGAGGAGCCCAAATCCCACTGAAATTCAATTAATCCTTTGAAATTCCCTAGCTTTGGGTCTCGTCAGTTTCGCTGTTCTCCCCTGAAGAGTCAGCTTCCCCTTTGGTGCGGGCTTTTGTTGTTATATATTCACCCTCCCAGGGGGGAAGAGAGAAGAAAAAAAAAATCTCACACGTGATCACAAAAAAACCCACCCACGCTGGCAGGGGGAAATCTCAGAAACAGGCAGTGCTTGGAACCAATTTTTGAAAAGGAGTCGTTTTATAAGTGGACTGTATCCCTTTAAATGCGACTGCTAACTGGATGCGCTGCTGACATGATCTTGACCACAGCAGCATGAACAGCACCATTTTAATAAGCATAAAAAATTAACAAAGTTGCTGAAGAGTTAATCACTTTTTGATGGTTTGTTTTATTTCTATTTTGTAACCAATGGCTGAAATCAATTAAACCTCTCTACCCTCAACTGATGAAGTTAATTATGATTTGTTATGGTATCTGATATGTAAATTATTAGAAAGCAGACTTACATTCGATCGACTGCCTCCAGGCGGTACTGGATTAATCATTGTGTAGATGTTGTCACTTGAATTGGTTGAATCTGTAGAACAGTGAAGCCCAGTAAGTCAGAGTGATTAATTCATTTCTTAATTAAAACAAACTCATGCCACTTGAACTCATTCTTTTGTATTTTATCACCTAAAATTCCCTTTAAGTACCACCATTTTCTGGCTAATTTGTATTTAATGAAGATTCACAAAGTTTTTAATCACAGAAATTCAACTGTGAAAATAATTCAACTACTGAGAATCACAGGGCCTGCTCGTCAGAAGAGGCGTAGAAAGACAATTTGCTTCTATGTATCACTTAACACCTCAAAATTATCCAAACATCCTCCAACATTATTACAATGCTAGTATTAAAAACAAATCCCCGAACCAGTATGGAAAAGGAACCCGTGTCTTTATAATGCAGATGGTAACAGACAAACCATTTTAATCACGTCACAATATATAAATGCACAAACGACAAGTGTGCTGCCGCGACAGAATACTGGAGCAGTGACTAGCAGCACCCATTAACATATGGATTGTTTTATTATGACCTAGTCTGAAATGTAGGTCAGAGTTCTCATAAAAATGCAGAAGCAGAAAGACAGTCGTAATATTACATTTTAGCTCCGCCCCTGCAGCTGTGAAACACCACAGTTATGGAGCAAGGCTACTTCCCTTGAGCCCACCCACCCGCCATCCCCTCCTATTGATCACTACAACAATTACAAAGTCAGCCTTGCAAAACTGCCAGAGAAATTTACCAGCCCAGATGCAGAATCTACATGCCCACCTTTATGTGGGGAAGGAGGAGAAAAATCATTGTGGGAGATTTTACTGACCCATCCCAAAAGAATTAGAAATTTTGGGGTGAGGGAATTAGCCTACCGTGGCAAGCAGAATTTTGCAAAGCTGTTTTCAAAAGCCCCTGCAAGTCCTCATTATAAATCTGACCACCACAATGGCAGCCTCCACAGCCTGACTTGGTCTTTTTAAAGGAGAAGGGCAGAGTTAAAATGGGAGGGGGCGTTGGGGGGGGTGAAGAAGGGGCACAGGAAACCTTTCTAGTAAATGGATTGGATTTTTTTTTTGTAGCTAATACAATTTTTAACCTTGACTTGATTTTTTTTTTTTTTTTTAAAAGAGCAAGCAGTAGCTGATTTGTCAGCCCCTAAACAGTACAAAATGACTCCCTTGCTTTTTGTTTGCTAACCAGCATGAAAGGAATAACAAATAAATATATTCAATTTTTTATAAGGACATTTTGTCAAAGAACAAGCAGCGTTTTGCACATTTCTAGTTTACATGCCTCACAAGGCTGGTTCACTTTAGGAACACGGGGATTAAACGTGAAGTGACTACTGCTTCTCAGGCAAACAAATCTGGACATGGAGATGGGCTCCCTCCCTCTTCCCCACTTCATATGTGCTCACACGTGCTCTCAGAGCTCCCCCTCCCCCCAATTTTCACCTTCTTGAAACTCAATCCTGGGCAGAGAAGTGAATACAAAGCCCCATCCTAATAAACACCCAAATCTTCTTTCAATACTACTGCATACGATCAGGAATCCAATGGAGCAGCAGTTGAGCGTGAACTGAAGAGTTAGGGGCTATCATTCAAAAAAACACCCAGCAAATTTGGGTTTTTCAGTGCTGAATTCGTTGGCTGTTGAATTTTACCTGCAGGACTAGGCATGATCGGTGTTCCTGGAGGACCTCCACCACCAGGGGGCCCCTGTAGACAAGATTAAACACACATCAGAAACCACTGTGATAACATATACTGCAATAGGTCAGCAAGATCCTGCTGCTGTCAGCAACAATGTCTCACCTTGGTATTCAGCCAAGCATTAATCTCCTGCTAAAACCTTTGATGCACTCTCGTAGCCAAAGTACAATGCTTTGTTTAAGCCTCGAGCAAAAACAGAATTTTTTTTTAAAAGTATTTGAGAGGTGTATGTGGGAGAGAGCGGAAATCATTTGCAGTGTCCACGGGACCCCTTCTAAAACATTTTTTACATTTACAGAAGAGGGAGACTGTTCTGGGTACCCAGAAGACATGCAGATTTCTAGAAACAAACCTTCTTACATTTTAGAATTTCTGCCTCGGCCCAGACTTTTGTACCAACTCAGGATAGAGGGACATGGTTACACTATATACATTTAACTCACACGAGAATCTATTTAAAAGTCTGAATAAGTGATATCTACAGACACACGTGTGTACACAAAGAGTCAATGATCTGTAATATGTATATACTTGAAATCTGACTATACATCTGGCTAGAAATAAGAACTCAGCCCAGGAACTTACCACGTATGTACCAGGCGATGAAGAGGAATATGGAATCTAGAAACAGATCATAGGAGATAGTCACCTATCTGAAATGCAGCATTTCATCAATAATATCCCGATTTACACATTTAACTCTGGTGCCCACATTCCGCTTTGTCAACTGAAGTGGAAATTAGGTTGAATTACAGTAGTGGCCACTGACGTGTTATAAATGCCCACAATGCACTGAATATGCTGGCACACAATATTTCACTTACCCCGTCCCCAAAACCCTACTATTGGCAGGATACAAAAAGGCAAGAAAAATTAATGGTTCAAGAGCAAGGTTGTGGGTGTTTTGCACTACATCAGACATCTGTGGTCACCGAATGACCAGGTGGCTGCTGGAAGATCCTGTCTCCTTCCTTCCCCCTACATTTTTTTTTTTTGGTGCACACAGTGCTGCAAAGTAACACACCCTTTCCCCGAATTACAAAGAAAATGGACAGAAAACTGGCTAAGGAACAGATCAGAACAAAGAAACACAACCTTAACTTTTAGACACACCAAGGCAGTAACCAAATTAACGGAATGCTGTGCAACATAAAAACCGTCTCTAGTTAGCTGGATGCTCACACCCCTACGCTGGGAAGCGCTCTATGGTATGGAGGATGGTGAATGTTTGCCCACATTTAAATGGGTATAACACTACTCTCCTGTCCTGACACTCAGGCACGTCCACGTAATACCTGTAGACTGGCTGTCTCTAAAGACGAGGGTTTAGTCGGAAGTTGTAACAAAAGACACGAGAAGGCAGTCACTTGAAGAGATGCTCATGTACAAACTTTTGCTCTAGTCTAATACCGATAAAAAGACAGACACTTACTGAATTAGCACTGCTGGGATTAGGCCATGGTCTACCAGCTCCTGGGCCCCTAGAGTTTAAATGAAAAAGAAAAGCTTTTTATTCATGGCACATCGGGATACAGCACAACAGCAATGTAGAACTGGGATTCCAAAGTCATTTCAAAGCAAGGGTCAAAGCTGCTGTCAAACACCAGAGTTAAAGCATCATGGGTTTTGCCTTACATGTTAATTCCAGGCATGCCGGGGCCTAAAGAGTTGGGTGGAGGTCTCATTCCGCCGCCATAGTTCTGCAATGATAACCAAGGATCAGTCTACCATAACGAGAAGGGAAACCGGAGAAGAAAAGAGAAGGGAAAAAAACAAACAAACAAAAACAAGAGGGTTAGTTTGTGAAAATGAACTTTAATAAAAAATTAGATGATGATGAACATACAAGCAATTAAAAACTTTAAAATAAACAGGACTGTGGTATCTTTCCATTGACTCTCCGCAAGACATCATGGGCTGTTAAAAGATTTATACAGAAGCCAGACAGATTTTGCATTATGGCTTCCCTATTGCAGACCAGAGCACAGCACTGGGTTATCCTAGGCCCGGACCTGGCCTCTGGGAGTGGCCCACTTCAGAGGAAAGAGAATGCCCCGGCCAACTGTGCAACACAATTATTATGGAGGGAGGGAAATTCCCTCCCAACTCCAGCAGGCAAATCAGTTTCTGGCTTGTGGTCTTTTTTCCCCCCTCTTTTGTTTAGGGGTGGAGGGACAGAGAAAAAGAAAGTAGCTGCTTGAAAGATTATTGCTACAGTGTAATGAGCAAGCAATGGGATGCATGGAAGAGATGCCAACAGCATGAACGTTTGCAGTAGCCTTCTAAAGACAGAAAAGGAACCTATCCTCCTAGGGTTACATCTCCAGTTTAAAAAAAAACAACGATTGGTCTTAAAGTCACTACAGAACAATGTGCATTTCAGACATGTGCACGCAGGCACACACACACACATACATATGTACAGAGAGATTCATGGCCCACAGTGTTGCAAGGGAAGGGACTTCGATTTTGCTACAGAACTATTCAGATTGACCAACTCACTAGCTCGCACCTCTTCATAGTCAAATCTGATGCTGCGTCAGCACGTAAAACCCAAACACGTGTACACGGGGTGGGGTGGAAAGTGACATGCAACACAGAAATGCTGTAAACACGTCAGGCATTACACAAAACTCCCCAACTCAGGCACCTGCTCCTCCTTTCTTATGTCACCCCCTGGCTTTGCCTATCGCAGGAGTCTCCGATCAGTGTACCTGATCTAATGAGAACATATCTACTGTAATGCCAAGCCAGAGGATGCTGCTGTGGCTCCAGAAGTCCTCGTGCTGAATTTCTCTGCCTCTCTCCAAGTCAGTTGCCCATCACCACCGTATCTGGGCCCACCTGTCGCAGTGTACATCAGCCTTGCTAAATTCTTCTTGTCCACTCATTCAAGGTAAAATAGCATTCGTTTCTTCTGTGCCTGGACCAATTTATTTCCTCAGCAGTTTTGCAAGGCTGATTTATCTAGGAAGCCACCACTCCCACACACGGAGCTAAGCACCCAACCCAGCAAACCATGACTGTAAAAGGGATAAAGAGGAGAAGGATGTTGACAGCCAGTGACTGGGAAAAAACGGTGCAGTCGCTTGATGAAGCGCCTGATCAAAAGGGTTCTCCCTCGGACGTGCTTTGCGCTCCCTGTATTTGCAAGTATGGCAGCGCAAGTAGCTTAGACTAACCATTTCAAAAAACGGTGTGTGTGTGTGTGTGTGTGTGTGTGTGTTTCCATTCAAGGAGAGGAACAAAACCTGTGTGGCTCCCAAGAGAAGGAAGGCTCCCCAGTTTCACAGACACACTGACTCCCATTCAGGGCCGGCTCCAGGCACCAGCTAAAGAAGCAGGTGCTTGGGGCGGCCAATACTAAGGGGCGGCACTCCGGCCGCTATTGGGGCAGCTCGTCCGGGTCTTCGGCGGCGGATCCCTCAGTCCCTCTTGGAGCGAAGGACCTGCCGCCGAATTGCCGCCGAAGAGTGGAGTGGCGCGATCGCGCTGCCGCGGTTTTGTGTTTTTTTTTGCTGCTTGGGGCAGCAGAAAACCTGGAGCCAGCCCTGCTCCCATTTTCCCCCTGCAAACTTTTACTCACTCAACAGGTTCCCCCATCTCCTTGAGAGAGCCTAGAGAACTCTCTCCCTCCCCCACCACACACACACTTTAACTTGACTGTGGGTATTCCTGAGGCGCTGTATCCGGACAGCTATCCCCCTGGGACTGGAATGGGACAGCTTTTATTTGTCCTCAAAGAGCTCCTAAGATACACTTACGCCACACACGCCTTCCGGCAGCACGGGGAGTACAAACACGGGGAGTGCTAGTTCCCCTAGCATGGGTATAACAGCAATGGAGACCATGAGGTGCTGCTTAGGCAAATCGAGTAAAACACACTCCTGAACCCTTTGGGTACGTAATCTACTCCCCAAGCCATGTGTCCCACTGCTGAAGTCTTTCCCCGAAGCAGGGAAAAGACCCAAAGGCTCTGGCAGCTCTCCGCTGCAGGAGCCTTTCCCTGTCAGTGAAAGACTAGCAGGGGGACAAAGGGAGAAGCCTCTGGCAGCTTCCTGCTGCCTCTCGCTGCCAGAGCCTTTCACCAACACGTGTAGCTACGCATCGCCATGTGGACGCAGCCTGCCTTTCGCAGTGGCGTGTAGCTACACGTATCCTACACGCCCTCACAAGAGGTATGCAGTGTAGACGGAGTCAGCTGCTAAGAGGCTCTCTTCTCGCTGCGAACGAGGGGATAAATGGTGTCTCCAGCAAACTCCTTGTTCGTTCCTAGGACTGGAGCCGTACCTAGTATTTGGCAGTGGAGTACTCCACCAATATTTTTGATTCGCCCCAAGACACATCCAATTAATTTTGGGTTGGCTTATTTGGGAAATCTGGTTTAAATCACCAGACTGAGCATTTTGGGGTTTGGTTTTTTCGGTTCCCCTGCCATCATACCTTTATTTGTAACTCAAAGCGCAACAGCTAGGTCAACAGAATGCTGTTGTAGGAGTACAAATATTTCATTATGGTCCCAATTCAGCAAAGCATTTAAGCATCTCCTTAACTTTAAGCATGTACTGAAGTCCCATTGAACTCTTTGGATTTAAGCCCATGTTGACGTGCTTTGCTGAATTAGGGTCCATTATCTTATCTACATGCGTACTTTTAGGAGGATGAAGAGAGTTACCCGAAGAAATCACTAGCAAACCTTAATTGATCAAATCTCCGTTTCTATGCTGAACTACATAAAACCCCATGTTAAAACTTAGTACTTCTAATTGGAGCTGAAAGAAACAGACAAACAGGCCAAAGCATTTTAAAGGTGTTAGAAAAAGGGGAAAAGGTGCAGTTGTGCTGAGAGGCTGGGTGTCAACCTTCAGCAAAATGTGAATTAAAATGGGGACGTTATAAACCCTTGGAAGACCGTATTTAATAGAAACACTGACATATCTAACCTCAGCAGCACCAACAAATGCCTTTATACTGTTCACAGAATTAACGCTACGATCATCAAAAAAAAGAGAGAGGAAGTCAGAGTTTAAAACATGATGCTAGATTGTAAAAGATGACTGGTTTTCAGTTCATGTCAGGTGGCTGGTACATGACTGCAGGTTACCATTGGTTGGATAAAAATGTATTCCATACAAATGTTTATTAAGTAATATTTTAGAAGGTCTTGAAAAAACACTTTGGAAAGGTAGTGGTTGTGTAGTGTGTACACGATTTATTACAACAAAAATGGTGACGTTCAATATTTTTGATTATTTCTTGCATGCACTAAAGCTTCAGAGCACCTGCTTCTTTAGCATTTTGGGAAGACTCAAAAACATGCCAACCGGTTGATGAGATTGCACGTCCATTTTCACAGGCTTGCACTTGTTTAAAGGAAAATTAAACAAGGTGCGCTCTCTACCGTACATGCTCTAATAGTCCCAGCATAAGAAAGAAAGCCCTAAAACTCCTCAACTTTCAATACCACTTGTGACCAAGAAAAACCTACACGGTGCTCGATTAAAACGCAACCACTTTCAAGTTCTACGGCAATCACCTTGGTTTGTCCAAACTGCAGAGAGCATCCAGAACTTTCATGGCACTTTTTGCTGGGCTGACGCAAGTGCAACAGATGCAGGCTTTTGTAATCATACATGTGGGACTATTATGAGCTTTGTTGTACCTGTTCCTGACAGTGCCAGACCATTAAAATGTATAACAAAGCAATTGGAATCTAAGCTTGCCTGCAAAGAATGCTTGGGATTTTTTCTGAGGTGTGGGGAATCTAGTGGAGTTTCACACCCGTGCCCAAGGAGATGGATATACATTTTTATGCAATCAACTTTTCTCCCTTCTTGTCAGTATTCAACAGTTTTGCATACGTTAAATCATTTCTTAACTCTCTTCACACAAGACCTCTTTAGCTCAACAGCCTCCTGGAAAAACTGTGCAACACACATTCATTTACTGCAGGGTTAAACAGCACTGAAGACAACACAGGAAACAAGAAGTCAGGGAGGATAAACCTACATCCGAGATATGGTAGTTTGTTGTTTAAAGTCTATCACAACGAACAAACAGGAGTGAGTCAACATAGTAGCATGCAAATTCACTTGTTAAAATGAATCAACACAAAGACAGAATATATTAACCCAGATCTACTTCATTTAAAATTTACTCATAATTGGACTGGTTCCCCCACTCCCTTGTATGTATGCAACCAAAGAGGGATTTGGCATCATTCAGGAACTACAGAAGATTTTGTCCGATGTCAAGCTACTACTCATGCTAGTGAAAATTCAGAGGAGAATGACACTCTGCTAACTTTAAAAATAAATCTGAGCATTCTTGAGTAACGCCGATGGTTAGCTCCTACTATAAAGGAATCTAACAAGCTGGCTGAAATGCCTGGACAAGAGCTTCTGAAATACACTTGGAAAAAAGTTACAGGGGAAAAAAAAAAAAGAAAAAAAAAAAAAAAGATGTCAAAACCTTTCCGAAGCTCATGAGAAGATCACTCAGCATATCCCACTTTGGGGGAAAAATCCCTAAAACTCATCAGCAAATTTTTCCCTCATTGAAAATCCCCAACCTGAAGTTTAAGGTAAAATTGAGAGAGGGGAAAGAGGCAAGCGTCAGATTTATCCAGGAAACAAAGGATGGCTTAAACGCCAGAGAAGTGAAATTGTCTATAGAATAGGATAGGGAAGAACAGAATACAGGAGAGGGAAGCTTTATGTCCCCGTTATAAATAACTTACTTTTTTATGTGGGCACTTTTTCTTAAGTGTTATCAAGGCAAGTTGGATAATGCATTCACCATCACTACATGGTCACAGCTAAACAGCACTGCCTCCGACTAATGAGCAAAAGGGGCTTCTACAATATCCCTAATGAGGATGCTGAGCTCTGAAGATACAACTGTTGGAACACAGGCTTTCCAGCTGCAATGCACTAATGTAAAATGCATTAGTGCTAATGGGGAGTAGGTGGGAAGAACTCCCAGCTCTTGAAACCCCTAGAGATTGTTTGGATGATGTTTTGCTTATAAACTTTATGAAGTCGTAAGATGTTATTTGGCACTGGACAGGAGAGAAAATGTGCTGCTTAAGTTTACCTGCGGACCAGGACCCATGGGGCCCATCCCTCGTGGAGGATTCATCCTTTGCATTGGTCCTCCCATGTTAGGGTGCCCTGTTGGGAGTAGAACCAATGAAGTCATTATAGCAGAGTAATAGTCTTTGGCCCAAAGCCAACAGTGAGACACCTTCCGGCATCCTTGAGCATGTTTACCTTGTTGTCGTGTAGGGTCCATTGAATTGGGCAGCAGTGGCTGCGTACCAGGAACAGCCCCTGGAGGCTAGAAAATTGAAAAAAAAAAAAGAAGGGGGAAGAAAAATAAGCTTTCAGGTATGTAACCAAAATATGTAGTTTAAATTCAAGGCTTTAAACACAAAGAATTCAGGTGACATGGTCTATTTTCTGGGAAACGAGGGACTTGTCATAACTTCCTCTGCTTGCACACAGCTCCTACCTGTATATCTCCCATGACATGTTCTATAAATCACTGTAATTTGCCTAACTTCGCTTTCATAACCCTCCTACTTTGTTTCACAACCTCTTAAAAAGGCCAAACCCCAGTTCTCTTCTAATCCTTCACACTACTGTACTAATGGCCTGATTCCCCAAGCTTCTACTTGTAAGTAAATAGAAGGAGGGGACACACGGGGCTGTTGGGGTGAGCAAATGTCTGATCAAAGCACGTCAATGAAATGATACTGATGCCAATGTAATTTCGAGGTATACACTTGGCAAATATGCTATGTAAATATATTAAAGTTATTTATTTGCCAGTGAAGAGACATTTCATCTGCAAAGATGATTTTAAACAAACATTCTTACTGAATAGCTTACGAAGATGACCTCAGGAGTATTAAAAATGTATATTTTCTCTCATTTCCTAGTATCGCGAACACTATTTCTTTTTTCAAAGTCATACTCCACTTGGACAACAAGTCTATTTAAAGTTCAAAAGAGGACTTCCACATACAGCTCAGTGCAGATAAAGGGGGAGAAAGAACACAGATACCACATGCCTTGGGGAAGCAAGCTGTAAACAATTTTGAAACGCAGTTGCTTTTCTTTTATTTGAATACCAACATGAAATAGATCATGCTGTAAAAATTTAGACACTCTCCAATAAGGAAGGATGACAGTTTAGGCAGGCCAGGCCACACATCAATGCCATGAGTAGAGGGAAAGTTTTCATTCCAAATCTTTATAGATGTACAGCTTGGGAGACAGAAGTAGGACAATAATAAATGAACTTTTCATATGTGGTTCACATTGCTATTAACTTGTTTCTCACCTAAACAAGAAATGAGGCAGTAATGATTATTTGGCCCTGCTATCATGTTTTTGCATCTCTGGATCTACCCAGTAACCTAGCTAAGCTGTGTGAGTATTTCTCAATGCAGCGGGTTTTTTTGGGTTTTTTTTAAAAGTCTGATTAGTTTTATCCTCCTCATTAACTTCAATTATCAAGTGTATAAAAACAAAATCACAGAACGCCGAGATTCTGAAGTTCCAACGTTACAAATATATCCCTCAATGCCTGGTCACAAACATTTCCGGTATGTCACTGCAACTTGAGACTGAAAGGAACCACGGCTCCACCTTGACGCTATTAGACAAAAATCAAAAGAGTGTTCTGCAACATGTAATTTTCACAAGACTAATCCATAGCACCATCCTTGTGCTGTCCATATTTCAGCAGCAAGAGCTTGGACTTCTTGCAAGCCTGATTTAAAGGGACATTGTAAAACTGCACTTTACAAAAAAGAGACAGGCCTGGACAGCACAGACTGACTTGTCTGTTTAACTTCTGCTCCTAATCAGTTTCACTTTCCTGTTCTCCTGCACTTGCCGGAAGCTAGAACCTCTAGCTAAGGAAAATCAGAACACGCCTGTGCACTCTTATGTATGAACCTGTGAGAAAATAGTAGCGTAGCCATTCTCAACTGGTGGGACATCACCAATAGTCTAAGCAGGGTGTCAAGCAGCTGAGCTCATCCTCAGGTCTTCCATCTTTAGGTGAAACAGATCTGCCTAGCCACTTGACTCCAGTCCTCTTCCCTGAACCCACTGTGCCAGGCACCAGAGAGTATGCGATTAAGGTCCTAACCAGGCTGAGGTCCTCCATTGTAAAGCACTCCAAAACAAGTTACACAGAGCTGCCTACTCAGTGTCATTTTCCATGTGCAGGTTTCTCATTACAGGGCTGTGAGATTTCACCGGCACCAATGAGAAAGGGAATTCAGAGAAGGTGGAGGAGTTGTATAAAGTTGGGTGGACATACCTTCCTCAAATCCTCCCCATTCGCCCCCTATAACCTCAACAGAAACACACACTGTCCACTCTCAATCTTTTTCGGTGGAGATAACAGGACAGGCTTTTTTATTTTTATTTTTAACGATTCCCCACAGCACAGGGAAAGGCTGGAGTTAAGAGTTTATACTGGTTTCAATGCATTATAAGAAGTTTCATCTTATTTAGTACTTGGTAAGATAGTCGATGTTTATCTCTACCAACCCAACACTTTGGGTAGCAAATCTGTCTCTTGTAACTGACTCAAACTGATAAGCTTGTTGGCTGTAAGACCGATTTCTCTTTCGCAAGTTTTTCTTACAATCAGACAGCTACACAGAGATACAGGAAAAAAATGGATGCCTAAATTTGTCTAACAGAAAGAATGCGTATGCACTATTTGTGAGTGAGTTCTGGTGACCCAAAGTGACACCAGTTACTACTGGCCGGGAAAAAAGTATTAAAAATTAAATGGAGTTTTCTAAATCATATTCATAAAACAGTGTCGTTTAACAGACAGCGTAATGCGCTAAGAGTTACAAGGTTTATTTTAAAATGTCTGCCTTTGTTAACAGTAAAGCGACATGTTATTGGAATAGAAACTAAGCAGGTAACTATTTTTCTGAAGTACTTTGTGCTACATCTTTTGCTAAAAAGAAACTGGAGGAAGGTAATTGGTGAAATTCTTAGAATATGCTTCAACAAGATAAATTACAACTAAATGCCACAATCTTAAAACTTCTGCACATAGAATCATAGACTTTAAGGTCAGGAGGGACCATTATGATCGTCTAGTCTGACCTCCTGCACAACACAGGCCACAGAATCTCACCCACCCACTCCTGTATCAAACCCCTAACCTATGTCCGAGCTACTGAAGTCCTCAAATCATGGTTTAAAGACTTCAAGGTGCAGAGAATCCTCCAACAAGTGACCCGTGCCCCACGCTGCAGAGGAAGGTGAAAAAACTCCCAAGGCCTCTGCCAATCTGCCCTGGAGGAAAATTCCTTCCCCACCCCAAATATGGTGATCAGTTAAACCCTGAGCATGTGGGCAAGACTCACCAGCCAGACACCCAGGAAAAAATCTGTAGTAACTCAGATCCCACCCCATCTAACATCCCATCACAGGCCATTGGATATATTTACCGCTAATATTCAAAGATCAATTAATTGCCAAAATTGGGCTATCCCATCATACCATCCCCTCCATAAACTTATCAAGCTCAGTCTTGAAGTCAGATATGTCTTTTGCCCCCACTGCTCCCCTTGGAAGGCTGTTCCAGAACTTCACTCCTCTGATGGTTAGAAACCTTCATCTAATTTCCAGTCTAAACTTCCTGATAGCCAATTTATATCCATTTGTTCTTGTGTCCACATTGGTACTGAGTTTAAATAATTCCTCTGCCTCCCTGGTATAACTATGTGAACAAAACCCCATTTTCTTTTAAGCTGCCATAAGGAAGAGGATAAACACAACTAAAATTTAACCCTGCAGCTGATCTAAGTGTTCTGGTGGACCAGTTCTCTAACAGCAGGATTATACGCATCACTTTGATTTTTAAAGATTCCAGGGAAAATTTACATTTTACGCTAGCTTTGTTGTAAACCATCACCAGTCGCACAGCAAAACTTTGTTTATATCAGCAGAAATCATGGGAGACAGTCAGGGAAAACCAAGAAGTTGTGCGATTATAAAGGAGAACTCAGAACTGCGTACTACATGGAAGCACTCTTGATAGCGAAGAAGCTGTTGGCAGTGGAGGGAACACACTTCCTATGCCAGGTCCGGATATTTACTACATTTACGTGATTGAGTTTCTACCAGCAAATGGTTTCTTGAGATTCAATGCATTACAAACCCCTCATGGAAAGAGGAGAAAACATTTTGATGGAATTTGTTAATCAGTGAGTTAATGTTATTTGAATGACAGATACCACAAAGTCGTCTAAGAATATAAGAAACCTTCAGCTCTGTGGAAGTCTGGTTTTCCCCCACTGCCAAAAAAATTTCAGTTTAAAATCCTCAACTTAACTCAGGTAACAGATGAAGGAAATACAATACCTGGTTTCCCATTCTGATGGGGGGCCGGGGACCTCCTGCATATCGCGGTGACATAAAAGGCTGTAATTACATGAAATTAGTTCAATGACAGGATGCACTCACAGCATGGAGATAAAGAGAATTACTACATTCCATACAAACTCTGGTTACAATCTACACAATTTTCTGGAGAAATCTCTTTTTTAAAAATAAATTGGTAAAAACAGATCTTCACACTCCATTTTTGTATTTTTCACAGATTTATTTTTGTTGGCGAGATTGTTTAACATACTTGGAGAGTACTATATAAGGCTGCTAAAATTAGTGCATGGGAGACCCTGACCATTAGACACTTTCCAAGTGAAAAAGAAAATTGGTAAATGAAGCAAAAAACAACATCAATGCCAAGAATCAAAAGCCAAGCACTTAAACCATATATTCATATCAGTGCTATGAATGCAATTTAAAAAACCCACACAAATTAACAAAGTTCTCACACTATCATAGCTATGTATATTTGAAACTTACGAATGGACTTTCTAATGAATTGTCAACTGAACATACAAAATCAAAAGGAAACAAACATTTCATATTGGCGCTGGCATGATGCTGAAAGAATAAATTTGAGGATCAGATCCCCAGCTGGCGTAAATCAGCGAAGCTCCATGAGGATCAAAGGAGCTCTGCTGATTCACATCAGCTGACAATCAGACCCAACAAGCTTAAAGAGCAAAATAGAACGCAAGCCCCGTTATCAGTGCCCTACATATTTCTAGTGTCTTTACCTGACTGTGGGGTCCCATCATGCTGTTAGGATTGTGAGGTGGAGGCTGTGCGTGTGGCGAGGGCTGAGAACCAGGTGGTCCCTGTGAGGTCAGACAGTAGAAGGAGGTTATAGATTAGCACATGAAAGCGCAGAAAGAGCTAAAAAGGATTTATTGGTGGATCTGTTTGTAGGGAAGCCAATCTCGTTTTAGCGGAGTTTCTATTCATTTGTAACTGAACAACGAATAATGATATATGCAAAAAAACCAAAACCAAAAAAAAAAATAGGACATCTGTCAAAGCACACCAGCAACGTTACAGTAAATGGTTCAGAATTCAACCAGTCTGCAATGACAAATACATTTGGATACGCTTTGAAAGTGTGCGTATGGAGAGAAAAAAAGGTCTTCACTACGCTCCCACACTTTCCTGAAGGTAGGAAACACCTTAAAGGGCTTCCTTTTGATTTGTGGGTCAATGGTTAATACAAGGTAATAAAAATAGTGTAGAGGCAAAGATCTTGCTTAGAAGCACATCCCATGTTTGTGCCAGATATTTTTGAAGCTGAAGCCTAGGTTTAAGCTCCAATAAATGGATGGCACAACTCCAATCCATTTCTACATGCAGGGCTGTGTTGTTACCCTTAAAGATCCAATATCCTTCCCCAAGACGAATGACCTAATGATGCAAGTAAAGTTTCTTTTGAGTAAAGCGATACTAAACATGTCTGGGGGAAAAAAGAAAGATTAGTTCATGTAGCTTTTAACACCACAAGACAGCAGTTTCTGACATTTTTGGGTTGAACACCAATTTTTTTTCCCCCTTTAAAGCATGAAAAGAAAGTTGGTTTGGAAAATGTGAGCTCTGAGCAAGAATACACTGATGCATGTTAATGTAAAAATAAATAAATAAAAAAAAATTCAAGTCCAAGAACTTGTAATTGGTATAGAAAGCAAATAAGCCTGGTAAGTATGTTATGTGAAGCAGCCACACACTTCAGTAAAAGCACAGCAGCAGATGTTCTATACCTGCCACGTTACTCATTTCAACAAGTGTTCGCCTTCTAGCTGCTGCCAGCAATGGCATGGTTTGTTACCATGAGCAATTTTCTTAATTAACAGACATTAATTAGCCATTTAGCAATTTTGCAAGCATTTGTTTAGCAGCTTTCCTAAACATGAATACCACTGTGATAATGGTACTGATTAGAGGGGTCCCCTAATTAACAGTACAGGGAAGGAAAATTGAAATCACATAAATTAAAAAGGGAGGGGAAGTTAATGAAGGCAGGACATTTGCACCTGCAAATCTTTTGTACTACAGCAACTTGAGTGCACCGTAAATAAAGTAAGAGGAATTTTTTAAGTGTTACACAGAAAGACACAGCCACAAAGATTAAAACAGAAACAGCCCTCTGTCAATCTTCCATGTTTAGTTTATACGCTCATATAAATGAATCTCTGCTGCATTAACAGGATATACATAACTAGTTCTACCTTGTAATTTATAACTAGGACAGTAAGGCAAGAATAGTTCTCTTGCCTCTCCTAGATTCATTATTCTGGGCAGAAGTCATAACTCAGAGTTGCAACGCCCCGCTATGTCCCACCACCACTTTAAAAAAAACAACCTCTGAATGTTTCCCCCTGCTGGCATGTTTGCAGAACTGACATCCTCCCCCAGAGAAATCCTTTCAAAGCAGAGAAGACAAAGCTAGAATCATTGCAATTTGAACGCCAAACATTTTGTTTATTTCACTGGGACATTTCAGGCCTTTTTAACATTCCCTCCCTGAACTGAAAGAGGAGAAAATCCCATAATAAACCAAATATCTACTGAATACCAACTAGACAAGCACAGGGAATGGGGTCTGTCCAGAGCAGTGGATCTCACTAGGAGAAATCAGTCACATGCAAAAAAAATAAATACATCTAATTTTGCCTTTCTTCTGTGATGGATCCACTATGCTAGACAGAAGTCAGACCTCAAGGGAAGCTGCAAGTGTGATCACCACCCACCAACCACATGGGGAAAGTAAATTTGGCCCTGGATCCTGCAATTGACAACATGCACGTGGACTGTTGAGCCTGTGAAGAACTCCACTGAAGTCTATGAAGTCCACCCACATGCTGCAAATTGCAGAATTGGAGCTTAGTGAGTAAGTACAAAAACAACAGTCACTACCAATAAAAGAAAAAAGGTGATTGTGGGTCAAATGAAAGACACCACAGAGAAACCCTTGCTAGTTAAAACTGTCTCAAGATTAAAGAGATCCTTTATGATGTACATTCAGGTAGCTCTGAGCTCAAAAATGGCCATTTCCCACATGTAGTATTTTCTCTCTCTATTTATAGATTACACACCACTCCCTCTTCATCCTGAAACATACACAGAACAGAGAGACAGGCCTGTTGCCCAAATACTGTATCCAAAGAGACAAGACCAACTCAATTTCGTAATGCTCTGGGAAAGAAGGAATTGACCACAAGTTGGGAAAAAACCTATAAGACTGCTATAAGAGGGCTGATGTTTCTCCATCCAATACCTTGCATCTTTGGCAGAATGAACCCCAATCTTTATAGCATTTCCTGGTGTGCTGATTCATCTACCTGGGGAATGGGATTGTTTGATCGCGGCGGCAAAGCCAGAGAATGTAGCCGCTTTCATGAGACTGCCCAATGCCACGAGCAAGGCATTACACCTTCCTCCGCAGATGAGAACGGTTCAGACAGAAATTATTGCCCAGACCGCTTCCTGAGAATGAAAGTGCATTTCTAAGTGGCATAAAGGCTCATGACTGATAGCTCCTTTTCCCATTGACTGCTTTAGGAGGAGCTCAGTGCATGCAAACCCGCCCAGCCAGAGAGTTGCAACTACAGGTCTACAAAAATGCAATAAAGGAACCCTGCTCGCTTAACCCTCCGACCAAACTGACAGGCAGGTGAAAGGCGATCTGGAGAGTCAGGAAACAGACACCAAGGATGGCTGTTTGAAAGGAGCATTAGTAAGGGCCAGTTGCACCACTTAAAAAGATTCTGGTTCCCCGGGTGACCTAATCAGGAGGCAACTGGTAGCTACAGCTACACATAGTGACAGATATCAGGATGCAACCAATGACTTCAGCAGGGGAGGGAGTGTGGCCCAGTGATGAGACTAACCTCAATGAGCACCTTCTCGGACCTTGTGCAAAAAGCCTTCTTAGGGGCTCCTAGGGTAACTCCTGGGGAAAAGGAGAGGCAGTGTGTGCTGGGGCCTCGCCGACGCCAGAATCTGTATGTGACTCTAAGTCCAAGCAACAGGAGCTGAGATCAGGAAGCATCAAGGAATCACGATATACAAGGGCTTGCTCTATCCAGACCACCACACAGTTTGATGCTGGACTCCCTGTGAGGGAGTCTTTTCCCCTTACTGGAACATGCCTTCAGGCTCTGCAGGGGGAGCAACCGGCAGTGTTCTGCTGCTGTCCCCAAAGGAGTTCCAACCCATCTGCCAGCAAAGCGGGGAGGGGGAGCCTGGCTTGCAGGAAAGGTCGTTACTGAAGGGGATAGAGGCCAGCGCCCAGTGTGAAGACTGCTTTGCTGAACACCCCCCCCCCCCCCCCCAAGCATCCAGCACAGCAAGAGGCAGTGCAGACCTGGTGGTGTGCCAATGGGGCGGTAAGTGCTTGGGGAATCCTTTGGTGCTCAGAAGCACCTGCACTCCAAATTAAGAACCTTGCGCTGAACATGCCAGGAAGGGCGGGGCGGGGGGAGGCGCACTACTCTTCCTTAAAAGTGCTTCCATGAAGGTTCTCTCCATTCCAAGAAGCCAAGCTGGGGTGAGGGAATTGCTAGGGGGAAAAACAAAACAGGAACCTTGTTTCCCGGGGGTGGGGTGGGATGGGGGGGAAATCACTTGAGAAAGGCTCTGTCATAGACAGAAGGGGAAAGGTCTGCTCTGCTCCGGGCAGAGCAACTGGGAAGGCTGCAGTCAGCCCAGGAACGCTCCAGCAGGGGGAGCTATCCAGTTAAGTGAGAGCAGCACGGTCACCTCTCCGCTGGATTGGCCAGAATACCCAAGAATTATGGGCTCCAGGGGTGGCTCTAGCTTTTTTGCCGCCCCAAGCACGGCAGGCAGGCTGTCTTCCGCGGCGCGCCTGCGGGAGGTCCCCGGTCCCGCGGATTTGGCGGCATGCCTGCCGGAGGTCCGCCGGTCCTGCGGCTTCGGCGTACCGGCTGCCGAATTGCTGCCGAATCCGCGGGACCGGCGGACCTCCAGCAGGCAAGCCGCCGAAAGCTGCCTGACTGCCGCCCTCGCAGGGACCGGCAGGGCGCCCCCCGCGGCTTGCCGCCCCAGGCACGCGCTTGGAGCGCTGGTGCCTGGAGCCGCCGCTGATGGGCTCCCATGCACAGCAGAGGGCTTATCCCAAGAGCAATATAGCTTCAGTAACATTATTGCTAAACCACCCTCTCCCACCAGCTGACACACCCTGGAGAATTAGCAAACTGAGCAGATACGATTCCTTTGTATTGGTGCTTAATCTGGAAATGGCAAGTGTCTATGTAAACCTAATGGTCTCACACACGAGTTACTTGGGTTGGTTGCATATCTAGGGGCTTTCAAGGTTTTCACTGTCTCTGGGGTATGGCAGGTTGTCGCATAAGGAAAAGGAGATATAAACCTGGCACTACCTGCAGGGGAACCTTAGTAGTAATATCACTGACACCAGGTATTCTGCTGCTCGGACGGGAACAGAGTAAGAAGAGTATGACAACATACGACAGCTTTCCCTACCACTAGGATGTACTGCTTCTTCTGTCTATGTTCAGGGAGAGACTGATGAAAGTCATTAATGTTTACATTTAAGCTGCTTTTAAGGCTAAAAGATGGATTTCTCATTTTGCCATGCATCTCAGTAACACCTTCTGCCTTTATCTTAAATGGACTTCAGTTTCAGAGCAGAATGGTCTACTGTTAACCGTACAAGGCATCAGAGGGATAAAAAAGAAGAAGTAAAGATCATTATCATTCCTGCTGCAGGAAATCCAGTGGCTTCCCCAAAATGTGAGTACCTCCTTTTGGAAAAAAAAAATCAAGGTAGCTAGCGACTTTTAATTAACAACTTTCAAGAAACTTCTAGCCAGTTAACACGCATGCCCAAATGGTCAGTTGCATCCCTCCAAAAAGGGAAAAATCTCGGAAAAGAATGGGGACTAGTCAATGTCCTGCCTGAATACTGATTTCGATAGAATCAGTGACACCCTGTCTGTGGTTGAAGCGGTTACCGGCAAGAATATTTCAGCATTGGTTCGATGACTGCGTGGAGAAGGACTAGAAGTGGCATAGGAGAACAGCACTGCTGGAGCTGTGCAGAGAACAGTAATGCACAGCAAGAGTTTCAAACACACCTGTCATTAAATTGCCCTGACAAATAAAGCATCACTTTCATCACAGCAGAGTTAAGCACCCACAATACAGCCATGAATCAGCTTCTGCCGAAGAACAGTTTTCCCATATACCAGCGTGCACGTAGGTGTGGTTAAGATACATTTAGGGCATTGTTGTAAAGCAGATTGAAATTTTGGAGCTATGATTAAAGCTTTAAGACCAGGAAATCTATTTCACAGAATAAGTGATTTGGAGTAAAACATCAGCAATTTGACAGACAATGAATGCCCCACCCAGCCTTCGAATTAGAAGTGCATCTTGGGGTTTTGCCACTGAAATGCATCAAATGTGGACTGGGTGCTTGCTTTTTCCCTTAAGATGCTGTCTACCTTCTTCTAACAAGCTTAGTTACCATATGGTTTAGAAGGAGTTAGATGAGGGCACAGACTGCTTACAGTTGTGTTTGAGAAGTTTCAGGTACCATTTAAACCCCACTTAGAAAAGGAGTTAGACTCTCAGATATTTGAAAACATCTATGTCTCGATCTGGAATTGGCCACTGCTTGGGATTTTCATCTTTTGACCCTTCCGTTCCTAATGGAACAGGTGCGTGAAGGTATATTCAGCTCACACTCAACTAGCACTGGCTTCTTCCCTGGTGAAGTGTTACATGAAAACAATCTGGGACAAAGCAGCAGAGGTTAAAAGCGACACTTGCATGCATGAGGCAAGCACGCTGTCTGAGAAGCGTCTCACCCTTCCCCATGCACCCCCTGCCCACATTACATGGAAAAGCATTAGAGTGATTCTGCCCTAACTGCCGGTGTTAATTAAAAGGGGAGAGATCAATCTCTGCTCTTAAGTAAGACTGATCAGCAAGTAGATCACTGCAATTCACAACAGCACATCTCCTCTGAATTCCTCCAAAGAAAAACTGGTCTTGGAATGGGATCTGTCTGCACACTTCCAAACAGACAGTCCTTTTTTCTGGTACAACTTGCTTAATCTCCAGAAAGTTCACAGTTTGACAAAATACAGCTCAGCGTAAAGAGCGGCAGTGGTTAATTGAGTCCTTTCCAAGAAACTCCAAACCTTCCCCCTCCCCTCCGCTCCACAATAGACAGACAGTAATGGCCCTGTGCAAGCTGCAAGCACGTGAGAAATTGTAACATACTCCCAGGAAATTCAAGACTTCGTGAAACATTTTGTTGGCAAGCAGCACACGGCAGTAAATCAAATCCTCATGGCCACATTATTCTTCAATAGTAATGCTCATGACAGCTACTTCTGGATAATGTAACTGCAGATGTACACTTTATGCAAACATCTCAGCAAACGCTGCATGCTCTTTCAACTTACGCTGCATGCTCTTTCAACTTGTTATGCAGCCTGGGAGGAGCTGGATGTTTTCAAACGGCGGCAACAACAACAAGCATCTGAAAATGTTAGCTACTTCCTGTCTGCTACCCTGAGGCCACTAAATCCATTGTGCTCAAATTAAACTGCAGCCTTCCATTCTATTTTCTTCTGCTCTCCCACATCCCAATCCCTTCCAGCTTTTACAGCACAGCTTAAGATTCATTTCGTACCTCTTATTCAAAAAAAAAAAAAAAAGGCAAAAAAAAAAAAAAAGCAGAACCTCTGGATGTTGTTATCTCTAAATATTTGCAGATGTTCTACAACTGAGGAGAATTGCATTTCAACCAAGAGTGCCTGTTGGATCTTTATTTTCCTCTTTAAAAAAAAACAACCACCAAGACAATTGTTCTTTTGGTTATAAATCTATCAGTGAACTCATCTGACTGATCACAACGGTTCAGAAATATGGAATGCTTTATGGAGCCAATTCATCGTCTCCTATCGGGGAACCAACACTTCTATTAGGATGTTCAACATACATTACCTAACTTGTCTAATAGGATGGGGCCACTCGCCCACAAAAAAATCCTTTTTTTTTAAATGCTTGTTCAGGTACAAGACTAATTATCAGGGATTTCATTCCGTATTAAGAGGAAAAAACTAGTGCTTCTGAGCAAGTGAGAGCTGATTTTCGTGATTATTTCAATATCTCTTTTAGATGGTTTAGCCCAGTATTTCCCCAACTTGTGAAAGCTGAGCCCCTTTTCAGAAAAATTAAACCCATTTTCCCTCCCAGCAGCCCTACTCTGGCTAGTTCTTTGGGTCATCCCCACTTTGAGATGGGCTGGGGTAGATGTTGTGAACATAATTCCTATTCTTTCTACATAATTAACTATTCACTGCTCATCAAAGTATGTTGACATTTGACACATCAGCATCTGACTTAGCACCCAATGAAACGAATGGGGCAGTCTGCAACTCAGACATCATTTCAAGTTCTCTGTAGAGATCTGCTTGAGTCTACATCACTTATGCTCAATTCACATTTTGAAAGTTTTCTTCAAAACCATAACAGCTAGAAATTTTTTTTTTTTTTTTAAATGAAAGATGAGACTTCAGGAAACAACCTGTCCCAGTCCCCGCCCACACTTTGGGAAACAATGGTTTAGCTCATTGCTTGATAAAAGTTGCTTTATCTTCTCTCAGGTACTTCTGAAAGACTTATCACAGTGGTCTGGGAAGACAATTACAGGTACCTGTAGGTGTTCTGGTCCATTTCTGTCAGCACGGCTCATTACAGTGGCCTTAACTAGATAGACTATGAGAAATATGTTTCTTTTAGCGACAAATCTATACCAATAGAGAATAGAAGTGTTTTGTTGTTGCTGATGAGCTTATTTCCACTCTGTCTTTCATGAGCTCAACTTCTCAACCTTCTTGTAAAATATTAAACATGGAAAATTGCACAAGCGATCGTGTGTGTGTGTGTGTGTGTGTGTGTGTGTGTGTGTGTGTGTGAGAGAGAGAGAGAATTTATGTTTCAGGAATAATTTAGCACAAATGGATCATGTTTTATGAGCTGCATACTTTCAGATAATGGGTTTTTTTTATTTTTAAAAACATTTTCAAGTACCTCTGGGGGTGGGGAGAATAATGAAGAATGGTATAACAAGGTAAAGTATCAACACAACAAGTTAGCTACAATTTATACTTCGCTAAAGGAATGTATCCCACGTTCTAAATGATATTTCTCTAGGTACACATTCCAACATAAAAGAGGGCACCCAAAACGTAATTTACCATCATTATAGAGAGGTCTGAAATTGTATATTTGATTGGGTAGAAAATAGAACCTAGCCCCCTTTTAAAAAGATCAAATTTTAAGATGTCAACTGGGAAAATTAAATCACTAAGAAATTCTTTATTAGAGAAACTCTGGAATCCTTCAAAATAAGTGCAGGAATGTATCAAAGAACCTTCAACCATTCTATCAGAAAACACTGCAGAGATTAAAGAGGCATTTTCCATAACAGCAGATACCATCATTTCCCCCTACTTTAGAACTCCACAGCTAATCACGACAACATTAGCAGTAGGTGAGATGCATATTAAAGGCATCAGGCCTGCCTTGCTAGCCAAAGGATTAATGCTCGACTTTAACTCAAGCCATATAGGCAATAGTCAGGAATGCAACCGCATTTTACAGTCCAAACGACAGGAAACTTAAAAAAAAAAAACCTGTCCTGCAGCAGCAGCATGATTCATCACGTACTCAGGTTCAGGATACAGGGCTTTGGCAGCAGCTGCACAAAATTCAGAGTGTTTAGCAAGCCATACCTCAATTACTAGGAGACTCAAATGGCTGACCTATGAGCATCTGAAATGACGACTCTTACCTGCAAGTCTGGATTTAGTATCCCAGACATTGCTGAACAGCTTGGTTACTCTCCCTGCTCAGGATAAGTGACAGTCAAGCAGGACCAATCCTGCTTTGGAACACTGTCAAACACCCATCCTTCCCCATAGCTGTGATGTTCCAGAATCATAAATTACGAGAAGGAAGAGCCCAACTATAGGTCACAGAGTCCATCCTCCTGACAGGATTACCCTCTATAGTCCCTTGCATTTACTGTGGGCTTTGTGCAGTGACTTTAAAGGTTTCAAATGAGAGCTTCCCTCACTGCCCTCGGGAGACTATGCCACAGGGCTAGAGACTGCATTCCCAACTGTAAAACTGACCATGCTCAGAAATGTTTAAACTGCTGTAGTTTTGCCGCGAGTTTGGCTGGGGTGTCACTTTTATAATGCCGTTATGGAAAAATATTTTAATAATATTAACAGTCCTTAAGTGCCTGACTTTCAATGGGATAAAGGCTCCTAAGTCACTTCTGAAAATGTGTAGCTCGACTGGGTAGATAGATTTGAGTTCAGATATTAAGAGGAGAGGAATTATTTAAGACGGTACTAGGGGTAGATATTTCTCCCCTACTTTAAAACTCTACAGCTATGTGGCTGTATTCCTGGCTATTACGTGTGTATGGTTTGAGTGTGAGAGTAGAGCATTAATTCTCTGGATAGCAAGCTAGGCCTGATGACTTCAACTTTCTCTCACCTACTGCTAAGTCACTTTTGAAAACAGAACTTTGGTTCCTAACTCACTATGGTACTTTTGAAAGTTTATCCTGAGACCCAGCTTAAGTTTCTCTCTACATTTCATCCCACCACTCCTAGTATAAACCTTAGACTCCTTCCTGGCATCAACGGCTTCAAGCATCTCCTTAACTCAACAATACTTATTTATTCTTTTAACCAATTGTTCTGTTCCCCCAAATCAAACTCCAGCAGCTATAAGTTACAGACCACATGAGCTTTTTTTTTTTTTGGGGGGGGGGGGGGGGGGGGGGGGGGGGGGGGAGTTATAAAAGACAAAACTTTCAATAACTCCTCATCTCCCTCCCCATATCCCCACTCCCCAAAACAGTCACTCAGCTATGAAGTAACTTGGAGGGGCCCCTCAGAACTGGCAAAGCAAAGCAGAAACTAAGTTTACGGACAGGTAAGAATCCTCATTGTCTGAGATTGTCTTTACAACAAGGCTCTTAAAAAAAACCATGCCCACTACACAAGGATTTAGTGACAGTAAGAAACAGGTACTTACTGTCTGAAGAGCTCTACAACTTACTGCTGCACCTAAGGGAGAAGAGACTAAACCTGCAACCCTTTGTGAATGCCAGAAGAGACCACTTTGCAAACCTCCTCTTTGCCAAGGCTCAGGCTACAATTCATGTCTCATGAGCTCTACTCTTCTGGGTGCAGGGAATTCTTTCTAGAACAGTCTTCTCCTATACACTTCCTGGTCCTTAGCTAAGGGGTTTGAATTTCAAAGGCCTACATTCCCTCCCACACAACCAAGCTTATCAAAAGATTTCCATCTCTCTTGTCCTCATGAGAACTTTTTAGCGCTCTTTTAGAATATCCAGCACCCCCCACCCCCACCAGTCCAAGTGTGACTAGGTTAGGACAACAGTTTGAGGGAGGAGTCTTGCATCCCAATTCAAATGAAAAGAGCACGTGACCCTTTGACAAATAATGGAAGGAAAGCCCACCGTTTCCCTGTAAGAACCCAAATACAGCCCTCTGGAGAGTTCCCAAGCTGGCAGCCTGGGCATGCAAAGGCAGACAACACTGTTTAGAAAGACAGATGGCAGAAGGTGCTTAAAGGACAATGAAGTTGCAATGTGAAGAAACAAAGGACAAAACATGACAATAATTCTTTACACAATACCACCATCAGGAGGAGAGATCCTGCCAGAAAAGACTCTTTCCCCATCTGATGGCTTCACGAGGCCAAGAGCTTTCATTTTAAGGGGTATCTGAAAGCTGGAAACTAACCGAAATGCCAGAGGAGGCCAACAAAGCCCACTTCATCTGCAAGGAACCACCAAGGAGAGAATCTATTGGAAATCCCATCATATGCAGGGGAAGGCACAGGAAAACATAGTAACCAGTTCCAAGTATGGGAATGAGTCCCTTGTGGAACAGATCTGGCAAGTTCTCACCAATCCAAATACTAGGGCAATGTTGATATACCCACTGTGAATGCTTCCGCATGCACGCACCACTCCCTGGGAAAAACTTTCTGCCTGCTCAAATAATCTCCTGCTAGATCACTTGTGCCGACTGTGAGGTACTGATTTCCTGCCCAGTTTGGTAGAAAGCAACTCATCTCTCTCCACAACAACTGGACCCTGGTTCCCCTGGGTTTGTCTGTTGGCACCTGTATTGTGGGGCTGAGTTTGCCATGACAACCTACTGTTGCAGATCATCTTGGAGCTCTCCAGACCACTCTTGTTGCGAATACATTTACGTGGTAAGCTTTTGGCCATCTCTCACAAACTGTCGGAGGCATTGGATGTGCTGGAAAAAATGGGCTTTGGTTGTCACAAGCAGCCATGCGGGATCCCATAATTGAGCTCTATGCATAACGCTACAGCTTTCTATTCCCTAGAAAAGCACAGAGGACTGTTGAAGGTAAAGTTATTCAAGTGCCCTGAGTTTCTAGGAAGAGAGCTCTTTGTTTTAGGAGGAGGAGGAGGAGGAGCCTGGAATGGAGGCTTGAAATTGGGGTGATGCATAAACAGAAAACGAAGGGCACTGTAAGGATTAGCCCTTGTCTCACAGGAAAGGGGGCAGGCAGCATTTGTTGCAAACTCTAAATTGCAGGTTTCTTCTATGACTGAATACCCTGTTCCGCTAGCTGGGCTGAACATCATTCCCAGATGTAATGGTCAGCCAGACAAAGCCAGCCTCCGCTGTGAACAGCTGGAAGGCTAATACCACTGATCTTTAGTCCCATGCTCTCTTGGAAAGATGTCATCCTCAGTTGGGAGGGAAGATGTAGAAGCTGCTGGTGGAAAATGCAAATCCACTATGGAGAGCAATGCCCAGGAAGCATGTTGAACCCTGGCTAGTATCATCAAAACATACCGCTTAACAGAGTTTTTAATCGAGATATCCCCATGGGGAACCATTAGAGATTTGATCTGTGTGGGCCCTCCTCGGGGCTGGGTATAAGAAGCCTATTGGAGAGTATTTTCCACAGGCAGAAGAAGTAGGATAAGCCCTCACCCCTGTATTTTCTTGCTGCTTCCTGCCTGGGAGCAGGAGACAGGGTGTTTTGCCCGTCTCGTGCTGTCTAGCAGAGACTGATTCATAGAGGTGGCGGGTGAAGGAGAGTGAAGTTCTGTGGCTGCTGCCAACACTTTGCTATTCTGAGGGGTCCACAGAGTAGTGAGGGTAAGAAATCAGTGTTTGAAATTGCTCACATTCCAGTAGAAAAGCCCATGTAACAAGGCTAACTTGTGAAAAATGTTGGTTCCTGACATGGTAGCAGAGTAAGGAAAATTCCTTCCGTTTCCCCTTAACTTCATATTATATGTGAACGGCCCTGCCAGCAATGTCTGTTCCTTAAAGCCATCCTCTCCTGATGGCCTGAGGCTCCCACTCCTACAAAACCAGCAGTGACAGGGTTGTAAGAGTGGCGCACTAACCCCACTAGGGTGGGCTGATGGTGGCTTCATTCTCTGGCCCCATGGAAGAACCAGGGTTGGCTGGCTACACATGTACTTAAGTGCAAATAGGTCTGCTCTGTGCTACAGCTGTCCTTTCCCCAAGGCAGGAGGCTACCTGAGGAAGGAAATGTCACTGTGGCAAGAGAGATGCAACATTCTAGCCCTCAAGCTCCGGACCAGGACTCTTCATGTAGCCTGCGACATGCATTGGTGGTGCAGCAGCAGCAGCCCAACTATTCTGATCCGGGGAGCCTAGAACTGCAGAGTCAGGCTACACTCTTTTGGTCTATTCCTATTAACTGGTTAAGCAGCATTCTGGTGTCTACACTACCAGGAGATTTTCTTTTTTTTTTTTTTTTTCTCCTTAAACCAATCAGTTCCCACCCCATATTTTTAGAGAGAAAACAGACTGCCACTGGTTTATTAGCAAGCTAAGGCATATGCTGAGCTTTATTACACAATCAGGAGTGATGTGTTTATGCCTGAAACCCACAAAGAAAATAAATGAAATGACAAGGATCTCCAGTTTTTCCAGCACAAGAGAAATAAGTAATATAGAAGCACTCACACAATTAAATAAGAGCTACTTGGAAGTGTAATAATCAAGGCTTTAGAAATATTAATGAGACATCTGATGTGATACCAAAAAAAGCATAGTAGCCTGAAAGCTTCACCTAGGGGGGATCATGAGTTACATACAGTACCTCAATTTCTCCTCCATTAGTCTCATTTCTGTTTTACCAACAGGATTACAAGCTAGTAAACAAATGCATTTATTCTGGGTAATGAACGCTGAGGAGGCGAATGAAAAACCAACTCAGAAATCCCACCATCTTTCACAAGTCCCAAGATCTCTAAGCATTAGGGGGCAGTATAGGAACACTGACTAGCTAGTGCTTTGTTATGGTGCATCTCTCACACTAACTGCTGATGCGTAGCTAACACAGCAGCAGACATTGATTTATGTTCAACTTTCCATTTCATCAGAGTGTGTTACAGAGCGACATACAGAGTTCAAACTTTGGAGAAAATATATAACCAGAGAGTGTGTCTCATGATTATTATATATGCATACGTGTGTGCATATACATGTACACACACGCACACTTGCATGGCATTTACTCATGACTAATAAGGCCGTAAACTTTTGTTTGTAGCTCTTGAGCGGTAACCCTTTTGTCCATTGCTAGGAACAGGAGAGATCTAGTCTATTGCTGTTGATATTAGGCATAAATTTAGCTTTCTAACTAGGATGGGAAGAGCTTCCCTGACCTTTTTGAAGATGAGTGAAGGGAAAAAAATGTTTTTGTACTATAGGTCACTATTAGGAGGGGAAAGGAATTTTAGCAGGTAACCATCCATGTGACCATAGTACAGTCACATGATAAAACATGAGAGTTTCCTGCCACTAGTTCATTAACATTCTGAACCCATATATGTGTACACGGCACTTGTTAAAGTGTTTCATTTTTGGCAAGATGCCTGGCAGCAACAGGGATCTAATGACAATGCTTTACCATCAAGTGTGTCCAAGCTTTGCACAACTGAAGACTGCATTTACCATTTGCCACAAGATGAAAGGTTGCAGCTAATTTTTATAAAATGGAATAGACTGTAGACATTCTCCACCACAAACTCCACCACAAAGTTGTGGCCTGCAGCTGGGGCATTGCATGGTGGCCCTGGGAGACTACTGGTCCCACCGTCATCTTGGATACAACTAGATTTCAGAACTCTGCCGGTCACGCATTTGGCCCACAGGCTATAGTGAAAATCGCTTCACGATGAGAGTTTTTACAAACCTCATCAGCCCTAGAAAACCTCGTACCCAGTATTACAATGTAAGAGCCTGTTGGGCTCATAGCTGTGCATGCTATATTAAGATCTACTCCCTCCCAGTGACCCTATGGCTTCAACCACCACCTCTATTCCAATACACCCAAAACCTGCCCCCTTATCTCCAGTCTCTCCTACAAAGCCAAAAGCCTGAAGAGGAGATGTCCACTGTCATCTCTAAACTAATCACCCCCCAAACTGACCTCCTTATTTTCCCCCGTAATCTTCATTGACAACTCTACAGGTCTTAGACAGGCAGGGCTGATCTCAATGTTTCCCATGACCCTTCTCTCCGTTGTTCTCCTTTTCCCATTCTTGGCCTTGTGCCTCCTACCATGCTTCCCTTGATGCCTGGAACTAGTTCTCTGGCTTCATATGCCAGGCCTCTTCCTCCTCTAACCCTGCTAAAAGCTAGCTTTGAAAGGCAATCCCTCCTCCTTTGGTATCCTCAGTAATCCAGACCTTCCTTTCCTGAATATCCTGTATCTGGTGTTAAACTCACTGGGGGAAGGGGCCAGATCCATGATTCTGAGGTGCTGTGCAGATTAATGCTATTCTGTAATAGACTTTTTATTTTGAAGTTACTGGAATCCATACTAACCACTAATAGACAAAATCCAAGGTAGTAGGTCAAGTCTGGAAAACAATTATGGCACAGTTAGAGCGCCCCCTATATTACACAAAGTCAATGGTCTTCAGTGATCAGATTCCACATTACGCCTTTACTACATTCTGGTTCCATTCCTTGCCTCCCATCTGCTAGTGGACTAGTCAGTCTATTGCCCAGGCTGACACATGGGTCAGAGAGGGAAATCCTAACTACTTCAATCCTTTGCATTTCCTGTGTCCCTTCAGACATTGCCCTCTCCAACTCAGTGTTCTGTTCTGCTACAAAGATAAGAAATTAACTGAAAAGTAGCTAACAGCTCAACACAGAACCCCCCCAGCAAGACTGCCGGAGCAGGCAGAACTTGCAGTCTCCAGCATATCCAAAAGTGGAAACGATCCGAATACCTAAAAAAAAAAAAAATTAAGGTGGTTTTGGTACAAAGTTCAGACACTGCTAAAACGTGGCATCCTTTCCGGGGTGAGGGAGATGGCAGTTGGGGGTGGTAGAATTTGGGGTGGGAGGGCAGCTTTTAGGGAAGCACTGCTTGTGACACGTGAATCACGTGGAGGGAGCCCTGTAGCCCACCAATGGACACCCAGGCTACTAGAGCTGTAGGCCATTATAAACCAGAGGAAGGAAGAAATGCTTAAATTCCCTCTCACTCCTACCCCACATCCACTCTGATTAAATAAAATGTGTTACTTCTCGATCTGCTCCAACTTTTTTGAAATTTGGAGCCCCCCAGAGGTGTGAGGTTGCAGGCTGGGGCGGGACAGGCAAGGACCAATTCCTCACTCAACAGAATGAAAATTAAAACCCTGGAAACACATTTGCTATGTACAGGGAACAGAAATCAAGTTGCTGGCAGCAGCTATAATCTGTGAGGCATCATCTCTTTTCTCTTTGTCTCCTCCAATATCAGAGAGGCTTGGTAACCCTGAAACAGGCCAATCAATATTCAAATGTTCTTATTTTGACATAAGCGTGATCAAGAAATGGGGAAATTGTTTAAAAAAGGATCCCATCTCTCCACACATGCACATCAACTGCAATACTGCCACAACAAATCATGATCAGTTTATCAAGTAAAGCTGTCTATTGCCCAAGAATTTCTCCTGTATACAAAAATCATGAACCCAGATAACAGCAACTGGTCAGAACAAATATTACCCACCGACAGCCAGCTCATTTGTTACATGAACAAGCACTTATTTCTTAAGAAATAAGATCATAACGCACCAAGATTTCACATTGAAGCAACCAGTACATATACATGGCATACAAAAAGGTTTCAGAGAAATTAAAAACATCTTACAAGTAATAAATCTTAAAGCTTCCATTCCAAATGCTCTTTAAAGTCCTTCCCATTAGGATCACGCATAGATTATATTGCCAAGTCTTGAATCAGGGCATAAGTAAAATGAACCATGGAAATGGAGAGGACACTTACAGAACTCTGACAGACAAATTCTTACAAGGTGTCTCCTTGACACGCAATGATTTTTGACCCATATTGAATCTGCTTCTGCCTGTGGCTACAATTTAAGCTAGTGTTTGTTAAATGCGTTCAGTGATTGCAGTTGGAAAAAATCAAGTGGTTAACCAGAGGGAAAAGGTTCCAAGAACCAAAATCCAGCATGTTTTGAATTATGCACAAGCCCGTTATGACCGAAGAATAAAATAAAATCTCTACCCCCCTTCCTCCCCAAAAAAAGCAATTTTGGAAAAATATCAATGGTAAAAAAAGAATCAGTGAGTAATTTGCTGTGCTTACAAAAAGCAATGTGGAATAGCAGCAGAATGTTACAATTGATTGGCTACTTCTGGCTTTTTTCATTAAAAAAATTAATCAAGAGATAAAGCATCAGACTATTTTCTGGGATCCTCTTGGAAACTGCAATGCTGACATTAAGAAGCCAAGGAGACGCATGCACCACCACCAAAAAGAATCAGGAAGTTCAAAACCTACCTGAAAGAAACCTGGAGGGATGGGACCGCCCGGCATTCCATCATTAGGAGGGATGTTTCCTAGTACTGGACTTGGGGCTGCAGCTGCGCTCTGCAGGAAACAGAACGATGGACAAATTGATTTCATGTCAGATTTAAAAGGCAACCTCTCCTGCCATACCTCACTATACCAATTAACCCACGACTAATCACTGATAGCATCAAAGGGGTATGAAATCAACCCTCACCCTCTATGCCCATTTACAGAACACTGTGCTTCAGCACTCAACCAAAATGGAAGCCGATGATGGTCTTTAGGTTTAATATCTTGGGACCAAATATTGCTCAGGTCACCTCTATGCCTGGGTGCAACTGAGGGCAGGGATTGACCCTAAAGTGACTTTTTAAACAACTTTTCCACACCATCCATTTAATTATGGTAAGTACGTATTTTAGAAATCCAACAGCATCATTCATGGCAAAAGAAATCAGCAAAGATGCCCTCAGGTGACGCATCATCATCAGCTTAGATTTTTTTTTTATTTTTATTTTTTTAACGCCAAGATTTTTTGGAACAAAAGCAGCTGTGTCTCTTTCCCTACTGATTTTCCCTTCACGGATCACCAGTGAGGACTCTGAACCCACTGTTCAGGGTTTCCAATTGACCAACACCCTCTTCTCTCCCCCCCACCATTTATTTACTTCCTTGTTCCTGTACCAGTGTTCTCTCTCTCTCTCTCTGAGGTCAGCATGCTTCTGGGAATGGAGTTCACATTATCCATTAACAACCAAGAGGAAGAGCTCATGTTGCACCCTGGTTCATGGCCCTGCAAAAACTGAGGCCTTTTTTAAAAAAAATAACCACGATATTTAGTATTGTTAATCCATTGGAGAATCTGATTTTGGATTCTAATTTGTCAAATTTGGAACTCTTTAAAAAATAAACTTAACAAGTCTTTGCTTTATTTTTCCAGATTTGCCGCACTGTTTTGCTCTGTACTCCAAGATGATGCATCCCCCACCCTTGCAAGTGTGCCATTTTATTATTTATTTTCCAGTAAGTGTCTTGTAATAACTGCCAATGTTTCAGCTCTACATACAGCCCCTTCCCTCCAGGCCCTGCACAAGGCCTGTGCATTTCCTTATGTATTTTAGTTGCTTGGACGGTATTCCTAAACTGCAAGTGGCTCTGCTGAAAGCCTTTGTTTTGGTAGACAAATGATTTGGTTTTGTTCACCCTTGTGTACAGCAGAGACTGCAGGTTACTTGGATAACGCTTGTTCCCATTTAGCAACTGTATTAATATTTACTCCCTCTATATTATATACATTGTGTGGCAAAGGGGAATTCTCTGGCATGCAGATCAGTCCCATAGTGGGCTGTGAAACAGAACGCCTTCTGGGTTTTGCTGGGTGAACGGGCCATTTTTATAACGACAGTAGGTAAAGATAAACAGCTGCAGGACTAAACAACTGAGTATTCACTTTCAGTTTATGAACCAATCACTCCACTTTGGCCTTTCACCTATGGATACAAACTGAAGGATCTTAGTTTAAATTTGGCAGATTCTGCTTGTGTCAAAAGAATAGCTGTACACACTGAACTAGCCTGCTACTTAATGTAAGTGGCAGTTTCTGCTCTGAAAAGGAGCAGCATTATGTAAGACTGCTGCTACTCAGAAGGAAAAGAAAGATTTCTTCCCTCAACACCACAGCTGACAGAAATGTCCCTTCTAGGACAGGAATAATCATTTTGCTGTAAAAATTTTGCTGTTGCTCATTTATCTGTAGACAAGAGAGCCAATACTTCCAGTGCCATTTTAAAGATCATAGTAATTTGAAAACCAACGTGATCGAGTTTAATGCAATCAGTGATTACTTTCCTTTGAATTTTTACGATGAACTTGTGTACTTGATGTTACATAACAGAACTATCGCTCTCTTCCTCCAGTCATTTAAATTGCACTCACAAAGGAAAACCCACAAGACAGCAAAACACAGTAAGATCCTCTTTCCTCTTGGTTTAAGTCCCACCCCTACAAATCTCCCCTTCTCACCAAAACTTCTCTAGAGAGAGCAACACTGGAGAGTCCATTTTAAAAAGGTAAACGGCATCTCTTCAAGTGTTTATCGTAATTTATGTGATGGCAATTTCAACAAAACAAGAAACTCGGAAGGCATTCAAATGGGCAAGGTAAGCCTTATGACAAGTCAGGAACTAGCTGAAAAACACCACAATATTTCACCCAATTTCAGCCAACAAAAACCCTCAGATTCAGAGTCCAGGTAGTGAGTTTGGGTTTAGAAGGCCCAATATGAATTCACCTCTCCTCCATAGCCGCTCTCTCTTCTATCCTTCACTCCAAGCGTCACTGGATGTATGTATTTAAACAGGGAGGGGAGGGAAGCCAGCTTAATAGCGCTTTTAAATTATTAAGCCAGTTTCAGTTTTTGGTAGAAAATTTGCCTCGAGGCTAACAACCTGTATGCCTGGGTTTCAGTTCAGTGTAATTTGAAACTGCCAAGCTATTTACACCTTGCTGAGAAAAGGCTGTGTTACCAATGCAAAGTACAAAACCCAGCACAGTAATACTGAGCAGCAAGACTGAAAAATAACCTATTGAGCATAAACAAAGCCCCTCATATGCATGGGATCATTATTCTGCAAGTGTTTTTTGAAGGAAGAAATAATGGCCTGGTTGTGGGGAATGCCCCTTTCAGCGAGGGCACAGGACGGTTTCTGCACAAATTAGTTCAGAAGGAACTTTCGCGCTCCTGACTTTTGTTTTAGGTTTCTCTGCCTTTGCAGGCAGCCAGCTCCTGCTCCACCAGTTGCATGCAGTGAGCTGTGAAGTCACAGCTATTACTTGCTCCAGAATGGTTCTGGGCGCTGGCTAGTCAGGGGGGAAGCAGGGAACAAGTGCTGCTTTAGATTGTATGGGTTTGTAGTTCACCCGTACCTGCATTACATTTTATAGCCAAATCAGTATAAAGCATTTTTATTAAACATTACAAATAATAAGGATCTCAAATAGACGGGCTGCTTCTAAAATGTCTTTTAGCCAGAACATGGCAACAACCTCTCCCCACAAAGCCATCCACAGCAAACATCATAAGCCACTGCTTTCACCCTTGCAAAGCTGATTTGGAACAAAGGCGAGTCAGGCGATGGATTAAAAAAAATCAAATGTAAAGAAATGTGATTTAAAAAAAATTTAAATCAGATTTTATTTAAATTAATTAAAAACCAAACAAAACAAGCCTACTTACAATTAAATTTCAAATTGACCTAAGGTCCTAAAAACTTCTTATAATCTATTAAAGTCATTTAAATTAAATACAATAATTTTAAGCAGTCCATGTTTGTTGCCAAGTTTTAAAGGAAGGCAAACCACTGAACCAGTGGAAGTCACTCGCTAAGCACCTAGAACCAGAGTTTATAGAAGTATTAAACCAGCTTTTGGACAGCCTTTTAGCCTCTTCTGCAGGTGCAGAAAGAATATTCTCTTCAATTCAGTTTATTCAACTAGCTCAGTTCAGTTCATTCAAAGTTAAGAAACCAACTGGGAGCTGAAAAGGAAGGAGAGCTTTGTTCACCTCATCCAATCTAAATAAAAACCAGGTGTGAGGATGAGCTCTACTAGTTCTAAAAATCTTGAAGAGCATGGTGACCAGAAACAATCAGTTCAATGGGTTAGCTACAGATAACATTTTCGGTGTTTAATAAATCAGTTAGCATTAAATGCAAAATTTAATTTAAATTACCATTCAAGTAGAACTTGACAAAAATCACAAGTAAAAAATTAATCTGGTAAATAAGGAATGCATTTGCCATTTTCTGACATAATAAAAAATGTAAAGATTAAGAATCTGAACAAATGCAATTTACATAGTTTAACTGCTTAAATAAGTGTGTACACACAAACCCCTCCTGGTTAGCAAAAAGTAGTAACAAACAGTGCAAAGGCTATACTTAGTTGCAAATCAACATGTTTTAATAGTTACAAACTAATGAGAATCAGTCCTTTAGAAAAAGCACTAAAAAAGTACAAATGTAAAACATGATTAAAATAGGTGATTTACTTGCTGATTTATATCATGATTGAAGTCAGTGATTTAAATTGCTTTGATGTAAATTAATCCACCTCATCAATTTACAAAACTAGATTATGAACCCTGAAATTCCAGGTTTAACAGCAACTGTCAACTCTCAGGAGGTGCTACCTAGACCAGTCTCTGTAGTACTGGTTACAACATCTGATCAGCCTTTTTGGTGGATCATACATTTAAGGAGCCCAGCAGTGATTTTGTCATCAAATATCCACATCCCATTCCTGTACACAATGAAGCAGGCCTCGCCTCACCCCACCCCACCCCACCAACTGTGATGGCCATTACTGGCTCTCACAAAAGCACAGGCAGGTGGAAGGCTTATTTTTATTTAAATCATTTCAGTAAAAATTATAGGGTGTCCCTAGATGAGGAAAGTTTATATCGCAGGCAGTGTGTGGTCTAACTGTGAGATCTCTAGAATGGGAGTCAAGAAACCTGCTGAGTAATCTGATAAAAGTCACTTCAACTCTCTGAGCCTTTGTTTTCCATCCCATTCATATTGTCCGTCTTGTCTATGTAGGCCAGAGGTGGGCAAACTACGGCCCATGGGCCACATCTGGCCCGCAGGACCATCCTGCCCAGCCCTTGAACTCCCAGCCAGGGAAGCTAGCCCCCAGCCCCTCCCCGGCTGTCCCCGCAGCCACGCGGGCAGCGGAGCAGCGTGCTCCTGCCGAGCGGAGCGACAGCGTGTCTAGCTCCAGCCAGGCGGTGCGGCTGCGACATGCTGCTCTGAGCGGCATGGTAAGGGAGCCGGGGGCAGTCAGGGGACAGGGAACGTGTGTGTGTGTGTGTGTGTGTGTGTGTGTGTGTGTTGGATAAGTGTGGGGGCAGGGGCATGGATAGGGGTCGGGACAATCAGGGGACTGGGAGCAGGGGGATTGATAGGGGGTGGGGTACCGGGGAGTGGTTGGGGTGGGAGGTCCCAGGAGGGGGCGGTTAGGGGACAAGGAGCAGGTGTGTGTGGATGGGTCAGGGAGTCTGAGGGGGGGCAGTCAGGGGGCGGATAGGGGGCAGGGGCCAGGCTGTTTGGGGAGGCACAGCCTGCCCTACCCGGCCCTCCATACAGGTTTGCAACCCCTATGTGGCCCTCGGGCCAAAAAGTTTGCCCACCCCGATGTAGGCGGTGAACACAATAGGGTTCTGATCTCTATTAGGGCCTCGAGGAACTACCAAAATACAACCCATACAGAACACACAAGAACAAACCCCTCATTTATGACTTAGTCCTGCCTTGAGTGCAGGGGAGTGGACAAGATGACCTATTCAGGTCCCTTCCAGTCCTACACTTCTATGATAAGATAATGCTGCCCCAGTGCAACACAGGGTGTGCACTGGGGTAGCGCATCTACTGCTGCCCCAGTGGAAAAAGCAAAACCCCAAAACGCAGACAAAAAGTGTTAGGCTATGTTGATTGAGTTTCTCTCACCCATCTCCTCCCTTCACCGCTCCTCTGCCCCCCAAGTCCCCACCCATTTGTAGCAGTTAAGACAACCTGCAGGTGTGTCGCATCCCTTGCAAATGGCTCTAAGGCAATAAAGAGCCACACAACCCATCACTGATGTCCCCAAAAATAAGCCTCTTAAATTCAGCACTATTCAAAGCCACTGGTGTGCTTCAACCAGGCTGCCTTCAACACACACGTGGCCCCATCCATGCAAGCCTATGTTTAAACGTGACCTGACAATGGGAAGGGGGAAAAAACGGGCCTGTGCCTTGGAATACTATGGATGACATCACAAGTACAAGGAAGCAAAAGCTGAATGACAGGGGAAGTGATGTTTATCCAGGCTGTTTAAAGCCTAGGTTTTTGTTACCACTTATCTAAGTAAAGCACTCAAGAGAAAACATTCTTTCCCTTGGGGATTCAACACCCCTTCAGCCCAAATTAAGGGCTGAGAAACAACTGTGCATCAGAAGCAGAATCCTCCAGCTAAAACAGGGAAGAACCAGATCTGACATTCCTGGTATTCGTACAGTTAAAAATAACTAGCAGGAAAAACAAACCCACCCATTTCAGGCTGTCTTTATACAATACAGAGCAGGGGGGAAAAAAAAGGGCACAAGCCCAATTTCTCTCCCCTTTGCAGGTCAGACTTTAGAAGTGACATGAAATCTTAATTCAAGCCCACTGAACACATTGCAGTTTCTCTGCAAGGCAGATGAATGCTTTTAATGAGAAAATATATAAGACCCAGCGCCAAACTGCAGCAAATCCACTTAAAATTTCCTTTACAAAGCCCTCTATCACACAAAATGCTTCTCTCCGAAGCAGGCAGCATTGCAATAAAGCTGCCCGGCAGTATTTTATGGTTTCCAGAGATTTCCAGCACACCATAANAAGGCAGCATTGCAATAAAGCTGCCAGGCAGTATTTTATGGTTTCCAGAGATTTCCAGCACACCATAATCCATCCCTTGGTGGGAAACCTCCCAAAGCTAAACAGATCCCAAAGCATTTTAGAATAATACAGTTCACCTATCTGGGCACTTCAGGGCCCATCTACACCACAGAAAAACTGTGCGCCATGGAGAGCAGCGGTGTTGTGATCTGACTGGTCACTGCCAATGGGCAAAGAACACATGGGTTTAACACCATGTAGGGGGGACCTAGGTCAACCTCAGCTAAAACACCCATTTATCAAGGCGACCATACCCCGTTCAGCACATGCTGGCAATAAAGTCATCATGGCTGCCCTAAGCAATGGCAGAGAATCATGCACCACAAAATACGTTTGGCTAGTGTAAACAGACCCCTGGTCTAATTTAGCTAATACATTTTCCTGGTTGAATCAGAGTGTTGCGTTGCATTCTCTAGGCGAGAGCTAAGGAGCAGAGTAAATGGGGCACAATGCAAATGTTTTCAAGCATGTGCCCATTTTCCATGAAATCCCAGAATTATTTTTCCATGATCCATACCCCCACACCCCGTTTATATGTAAAGTTCCATGCACATGTGGCACTTGGCAGAATTGAATAATTAAAAACCCACAAGTGCCCTGAGCACATTGCAGGATTGGAGCCAGATTGGCCAGTACTTGATGAATGATTTAAAAGACTGCAAAGTGAAATTTTACTTTTTGATTCTCCCCCCCAACCCCTCTGCTCTCCAGTAACAACACTAAGTTAAACACAAAGGTCCCTCTATACAACAGCCTACCTATGACCTTAGAGAAACAGTATATCCCCAAATGCATGGGCCCTTGGACCAGCTCTGCAAGAACACATGGCATGAATGAACTGGCAGTGGCTCCAGTAAAGAGTCATTACAATGCCATCAGATGCCACACTAACATGCTCTACATCAAACGAGTGTCTTGTCAAGTGGTGGGTGGCCCCTGAATTCATTACCAGCCCCTTGCATTGCCTGGTATCAACTAAGAGTGTCTCAACTAGGTTAGCCTCCTCTCCTGCTACACTTCATCCCCACAACTACCTGAAGGGTGCACACACCAAGAAGAAAGGGAGGACGGTCTTGTGGTTAAGGCACTAGATGGATGATCTGAGTTTGGCTCCCAGCTTTATTATATGCTTCCTGTGATATTGGGCAAGTCATTTAATCTCTCTGTGCCAAAGTCCCCCACTAAAGAAAATAGGGCTAATACTACTACTTCTCCCGCACCCACTGTCATGTCTATTTGGATTATAAACTCTCCCAAGGCAGGGACTCTTTCTTACTATGGGCTTGTACAATCTTGATTGGGACATTTAGGTACTACGTTGAGCTTATGCTCAAATAAATTTGTTAGTCTCTAAGGTGCCACAAGTACTCCTGTTCTTTTTTAGGTACTACAGTAACACAAAACATAGTTCAGAAGGGAGAGGAATGGTGTGGGGGTGATAAGAAACTAGGAACAATGGGAACAACTGAAAATTTAGGCAGAAGATCCAGAAAAGGTATTTTACCCAAGAGGTCTAGTAGAGAGCTTTTCAAGGGAAAGGTACCCCTTGACGGAGACATTTAACATTAGACTGGGCAAGGCACTAGAGATTATAGAATCAGAGAAGTATAGGACTGGAAGGGACCTGGAGAGGTCGAGTCCAGTTCCCTGCACTCGAGGCAGGACTACGTAATAACTTGACCATTCCTGACAGGTGTTTATCTAAACCTGTTCTTAAAATCCTCCAATGATGGAGATCCCACAATCTCCCTAGGCAATTTATTCCAGTGCTTAACTACCCAGACAATTAGGAAGTTTTTCCTATTGTCCAACCTAAACCTCCCTTGCTGCAATTTAAGTCTCTTACTTCTTGTCCTATCCTCAGAGGTTAACAAGAATCATTTTTCACCCTCCTCCTTGTAACAACCTTTTATGTACTTGAAAACTTATGCGCCCCCCCCCCCCCAAGTCTTCTCTTCTCCAGACTAAACAAATGCAATTTTTTCCAATCTTGCTTCACAGGTCATGTTTTCTAGACCTTTAATCATTTCTGTTGCTCTCCTCTAGACTTTCTCCAAGGGGAAAATCCTGCAATGGCTGGAGGCTAGATGACTAGATGACCCCATAGATATTTTTTTTCCCCATTTGATCCATTTTCTGGCTAAAGAGGGATTCTTCACATGAGAGGGACCCATGTTACCACTGAGCCAGTTTGTCAAACTAAAAGCTACAGTATTGGCTTGATTTTCTGAGGTGCTGAGAGGCCACAAGTCCTACTGACTTGAATGGAATCTGCAGGTGCTGAGTACTTCTGATACTTCAGACTGCTACAGCGCAGAGGGAAGTGTTTAGGAGCCCGGGAAAGAGTTTTCATTTTGAGGACACCAAGAGCTAGGGTCTCTCTCTCGTTGCTTCAATTTGGATGCTACATCAAGGAACAGAGTTCAACGTTATTTCTGTAGTGCCAAGAGCATGCTCAATGGCAAGGTGACTGCCTGAGAGCTCCTCCTAAGCAGACCACACACACGTGGTGGTGGTGGTGGTGGGGGAAAGAGAAATGGTGAAGTAGAATGTGCATCTTTTGAGTTGGTTCCATGGCTTCTGTTACCTTTGTTGGTTATACATATTTCATTATTTGATAACAGAGGCGCTTATAAAGCCTGCTAAACAAAAAAAAAAAAAAAGTGTGTGTGTGTGTGGGGGGGGGGGGGATTTTGCAAAGCATTCCCCATTAGCCTAGCTCTGGTCCCACTAAAGGAGCCATAGTAGTATAATGCATTATAACAGTGAAACGCCCACTGACTATGACGGGAGCACAGCTAGGCCTATTTGGCGGGCTCTTGAAAATCCCACCTTTACATTTTCAGGAAGATTGTAAAGGAAGAAGATGGAGCAGTGGTGCAAGCAGTAGTGTTCCTCAATGTAGGGAGCAGGACTGGAAGACTCCGAGATGAGATTGGTGAGCTGTTACTTCAATAGCTTGGCACAGCAAAGAAGGGGTAGCAAAGAAACGAAGTCAGGGAGGAGCTGACTTGTGCAAGGCGGCAGTACTCAAATTTGACGCTGAAAGGGATTCGGCTATTTTAAGGCTGGAAGGGACAATTATAGTCTGGATCTGCATAATGTAGAACCTCAGCCAATCGCTGCTGGTTTAAGCCCATAAATTGCTGTTTGAGCTATAGCATCTCTTTTGGAATGACATCCAATCCTGAATTCAAGAGCTCAAGTGATGGAGTATATCTACCACATCTCTAGGTAAGGGGAAGATGCTGAAGGGATTCAAAGAGCCAGGCAAGGTAGGGCTATTTGCGCTTGCATTTTGGATGGATTCAAGGGGTGAGGGGGTGTCTAAGCAAGAGCCAAGGGCCCAGACAAGAAGGGGATTACAGTACTCAATGTTTGATGATTCTGACTCATCACATTTCATGTTTTGGACAATTAGTAAAACAGCCCCCTGTAAAGTCCCCTTGCATATAAGGACATATCTGTTGTAACTGGATGCGAGGCAGGTCTTCCTACTGTGGATATTTGCAAGGCACAGATTGTGATGGGGTACAGCAGGTAAACAGTGTTATTTATACAGCACAAGATTAGGAAGTCTTTTGTGCAGCTATGTTCATTATCAGATTATACACACATGCTGTTTTTATTTGTCTAGTTATGTTAAAGGCTCTTTGCCAACCTCAATAAACACGCAGTATTAGGCAAATCACATCTTGTTACATGCCTATTGACAGTCACTTGTGGGTGGTGAAACCTTGTTGGCCATAACCAGATATTCACATCCACTGCTACCGCTGTAACTTCAGAAGCAAACATACTTAGCACTCACAGAGCACCTTGCACCCAAGGATCTCAAAACTCTTTGCAAATGCGGCATAACAGCCTACAAACAGGGACTACAGCCTGGCAATAAACTCACTAGCCCAAGCACACACAGTGGCAGAGTCAGGAGTGGGGCAGAGGTCTCCTTCCCCCCCCCAAAAAAAGTCCCCTGTTCTAAACCTATCAAGAAGGGGCTATCCACTGGGGAGAGGGAGGAGTGGGTTGGGGCCAGCTTGCTCTTCCCATCTTGCTAAATGAAAGGTGGGGGAGGGAAGATCCCAGCTGGCTTCTGGGCATGGAAAGGGTTGAGTACCATCAGCTGTCTATTCATCTTCCCTAACTTTCTGGTGGTGACAGAGTCCAGGCCAGACTGACACTGCTTCAAGCAATTCCAAGAAATGGTACTTTTATAAAAAACAGATTCATGAACCCAAGTTCCTCAAATCATTTGGCAATTCCTGGGATGGTTCACATCTTTCTGTGCCCCTGGTATTGTTGCTGGCATTCAGCTTTAGTAGGGAGTAGGTAATTTACCTCCTTCCAGGGGCCTGAGCTATGACTGACCTACTGTCCATGCACTTGGGAGCACTGCATGATGTCAGACAGGGTCAGTTTATTCTTGGCTGGACGCACAACACAACTCGTGGAACAGTTTTGAATAGATCTGTATTTTTTTTTTAAAACAGAAGCAGCCAGTAGGATAGCGAAAATCTGGATCTCTGAGTTTTGCTTTCCAAACCTAGCCATTCAGTTAACACACCAAGTTGGTACTCCAGCAGATGCCGTCTAAGCCTTTAAATCGCACACTAATTGCACTAATTGAGCTAACAGTCTCTGTTTCGTCTCCCTACCCTGAGTCAACCAGCGTCTTCTGGTACTGCTGTAGAGATCCAAGCTGTTGGCTTTAGTGTTATTTTGTCAGCCATTAAACGATTCATCAGAGTCATTAATTGATTTATTACTGCTGCCTGCGAGTATAGCTTTGCAAATAAAGAATGATGTAGGTCAGAACGCAATAGAAATTGGACAAAACACCACAGCTAGGAGCTGGATACTTGAATTATCTGTAGGAGAGCACTCATGCAGGCCCCCTGACACCAGGGTACAAAAAAAGACGATGTGCTGCTTAGCAGTGTTGCCAGAAGCCCTGCTAACTGGAACAGCCTATCAGCAGGGGGAAGCTGTGGTACTAAACACCAGCCTTCCAGTGCACGAGGAAGCCATTCAGGCTGTCACCACTGCCAAAAGCTAATAATCATGCACTCCTGTAATGCAATCCCCTGTACCTGGCAGCAGAACTAGAAACACAACAGAAAGGATGTGACAATAACTGAAGTGTTGGAGGTACAGGATACCCAAATTGGGCTTCAGCCAGACTGAAATTATTCAATGAAACGGCAGCCTTAAAACCCTCACTCTTCGAGATGTACGTTTCTCTAGCATTTTCACAGTCCACTAATTTGTTGTGGAGACTGAGCAGCAGCAGATTTACAAGGAAATCATCAACTGCCTCTATCCCCTTTCAATAGCGAACAGGACCCCTCATCCCCACCCATTATGCTCTATGGAGCGGAATTTTCCCTGGCTGAGATGTACAAAGTAGACCTGCATCTACAATCAGACCCTTGTAAATCTCAAGTCCAGAGTGCATTAGCAGCCAAAGGAATCCCTGTACGAGGTTTGGGCATCACCTCGCACACATGCCAGAAGCAGTCCATATGCAGTATGGGTGTGTCTACAGCATGTAACTGGCAGCCTGTGTAGATCTTGTCCAGTAACACAGGAAGCATAGAGAGGAAAAAAGGTTTTCCTGTAGTGGAGCATAATCATACTCAATGTATTAAATTCATACGCAATGCAAAAGAGTCTGAAGCCCAAGGGCATAATGGTTTTAAGTCAAAATATATGTAGCACTTAAGGAGAGATTAAAAACAAGGCTGTTTTCCTAAACTAATCTTTAATATGAAATTCACATTACCCAACTATGTTAATTGCATTCAAGGGGGAAATAAATAAATATATATATACACACACATATACATACACACACATATATACGTATACATACACACACACATATACGTATACATACACACACACATATACGTATACATACACACACACACATACGTATACACGTAACTACTGACCTAAGCCTTCTGCAGCCTGTGTCGCAATCATAAGAGAAATATCCTCACATGGCTCAGTGTGTTTTGGTGAAGGATCTGGAGCGTGTCATTCCAGCAGAAGGTAGTGATGTAATCTCCACAGGAATAGTTATTCTGCTCTTGTATCTCACACCTCACTAGTGGTGCAATTTACACATCCGCAGACAGGGCCCAGGGCCCACTACGTGGAAGACAAACAGCAATTCACTTTCCAAGTCCAGATTAACTATGAAAACAATTTGCCTCTGTTTAGGCGGAAGCCCTGTGTGCTGGAAAGTGTCCAGTAAAGAGGGCTGTCACACAAGGACTAACCTCTAAATGAGACAGAGCCTTTCTGCATGCTGCATTCTAGCTGCAGCTTGAAAACACTCAGTGTGGTACTTTAACCACATATGGGGAAACCAGAGCTCAAATGCCACAATTCACTACTTCATGCTACTGTGTAATGGAAGACCAAGGAGTCTCCTCGTGTTGATTATTACTAACAATGNGGGGGGGGGGGGGGGGGGGGGGGGGGGAGAAGACTTTGGAAGAGGAAAGGGCATTTTGCTGGGCATCCCATTTGACACCACTTCATCACCCTTCTAGTTAGAGGCCTGGACAGGACGTGAGCTTTTCAGCACCACTGTTTACTGCCGAGTCAGAATTTAAGGCAAGAAGAGACCACCAGATCTAGCCTGACCCCCTGCATATCACAGGCCACCAGCGCCACCCACCTGCCACACATTAAACACCAAAACCAAAGTATTACAGCTCACAGGAGACTAAACTACAGACGCTCACTCTCCATCAGCCACCTTACCAGCACTATCAGCTCCTACAGACATGGAGCAGACCAGGACCCGAAATCAAAATCCCTGTGCTGAACTGATCCCCTTTCTAAAATTCCACAACCACACAGCCTGCCCAAAAGCTATCAAAAAGCCTGTAGCATGCTAGGCACACTCAGTTACAGCATCTAATGAGCTCTATTTAAAACGTGGGGTAGAGTTTAAAGTGTGGTTATATACTATAAAAAGCGACTTTGTAAAAGTGGCAGCATCATGGGGCTCCAGGTTTATTGCCTAGCTATGACTCCTTCACAGGTGTGCCCACTTTACAAGAAAAAAGGTGTTTTCTCCTAACTACCAGCTTTGTAGACTCAACCCAAGATCGGTGAGTCAATCTATCTGCCTTCTCAAGCATCACCACCGGGATAAAAGTTTCCGCAGGCCAAGTTCTGCCCTTGGTTACACACACAGAACCCCCCACTGCCTTCAATAAGCTTGCTCAGGAGTAGCTGATTGGAACGGTTGATACACAACAAGAGAAGTAATAGAGTCCTGCTCACTTTCTTCGCTGCAGAGGCTCTGCAGGGCTACCAGGAGTAAAAAGCAGGAAAAACCTATTCTTGTCACTGAAGTCAGCAGATACGCAAGTATGCACAAGTGGCAGATCTGTGGAGCAGCGCAATGGCATTTTTCCAGACTCACTTTTCAGAGCACATACACCCTAAGTAAAATACACACTCCTGCCTGCCTAGACGCATCTGTCTCTTGTATAATTAGATTGTCAGCCTCTTGGGGCAGGGTCCAGCTTTCAGTTCGGTTTGTACATAAGTAGGGCCCCTCAGTGCTACAGTAATACAAATAATAAAAGTTAGTGGAGGCACTCAGTTGACTAACAATTACACAAACTACAATACATTCGCTTCCCTCAGACCCAACATCCAAAAGGAGATACTAGTTTTAAGTGAGGGAGCCAAGTAAAACTCAAGCAGATCCTGGAGTCTGATCACAACTCCGAGGCACGGGGCACAGTGCATTTAGGGCTCAGACTGAAGTGAAAAGGGGGATAATAGCAAAGGATCCTTTTAGAGCAGTAAAATAAGCTGGTTCCATTGTCAAATTGCTCACCATTGAAACCCTGCAGCACCTGATAGGTAAGGAAGAGGCAAGAGGAAGATGGGTTGTGTGGTTAAGGCATTTGACTGGCACTCAAGAAATCTAGTTTCTATTCCTGGCTCTGCCAGAGGCTTCCTGGCTGACATTATGCAGGCTGTTTCATCTCTGTGCCTCTGCTCCCATCCGTAAAATGGGGCTAACACTTCCCTACCTCTCAGGAGAAAAGTTACGAGGATAAACCCCATTCAAGTGTACGAGGTGCTCCAATACCATGGTTATAGGTACTGAAGGAAAGCCCACTAAAAAAAATAAAAGCTCAAACTGCCTCAACATTTCTGTGTTTTGTTAAGAGTCAGTAATTGGTCAAGCTGGCAAGAAATAAAGGTTATGAATATTCACCTCCCGACTCTCCACTGAGTGATCCGAGCTTCTGAAGATCAATCAGTTATGACATTCCCAAAGCATACTTCAAATGTGTACGTCATTATTCACTGGATTCTTAGCATTTATTATTTATTTCTACCCAAAGACTGTCTATATTGGTGGTTCTCAACCTTCCCAGACGACTGAACCCATTTCAGGAGTCTGATTTGTCTTGAGTATCCCCAGTGTCACCTCACTTCAAAACTACTTGCTTACAGCACACTATTATTGAAAAATTGCTGACTCTTATTTTTACCACAGAATTATAAAATACATCCACTGGAATATAAGTATTGTACTTACATTTCACTGCAATACTGAGCCTGTTTTTCACTTGTGAGCCTTGTCTGAAGCCCAAGCCCTGCCGTGCAGGGCTGGAGCCCAAAGTCCTGCACATAACTTAGCTTTGTGGGAGGCCCCAGGAAATTGCTCTGCTTACCACCTCCTAATGCCAGCCCTTCATATGCAACCCTCTAAACCCGTCCCATGACTACCCTCAGGGCTGCAAGCCCCAGGTTGAGAAACACTGATCTAGATAAGCTGAGTACACCCTGGATGACCTCTAAGTACTCCCAGGGGTACACGTACTCCTGGTTGACAACCACTGGTCTATATGATCGTGTTGCCCCATGTAGCTCACTTATTGATGAACTACTAAAAGAAGGTCTCCGTACAAGACCTATTTCCCAAGAGTTCCCCATTTCTGTATTGCATGGCACTATATTTCTCTTCTAAAGAAGAGGAACGGACTTCCTGCCATTTGCTCTCAATCCAGGCCCTGCTGCAAGCAGAGCCGTGAGGATCCTGATGGAGCATGTAACCTAGCCACTTTTGCTCAACAATAAATGACACTTAATACTTCATTCTATCTTTTTCTACATGATCCTGTTCCTGATGCCCTACGGGTATTTCTCCAGCAAGTTAGACCGAAGTTCTGTGACAAGAATGTTTGGTTTACATTCAGTCTAAATGATGCACCCAGTTCAGTTACTTCAGAAGTGGATGGTTTCTACTGAATGAAAAATGAATAATTCTCACTATCAGCATTTATTTATTTCATTATTAAATTCAAGTTGACTGTTCCTCTACATGTTCTGTGTGCTGAAGAGTTTGTGCTTGAAAACGTGCAAGACTAGTATCTTTCCCTACACCTGGGCAGTAAACAAATCCCATTGCTTCTATAGTCACACATCAAATCCACCCCTTCTTCCCTTCTATCCCAAGGGCTAATTCACATGTCCACAGCCTACTTACCACCTCCATTCTGGTCCAGGGGATGTTCTCTTTGCAATCCTCCCACCCATCCAAAGCCCTCACCTGGCTGTCATTTTCACTGTCACTCCCCTTTGAATCCCTTACTGGCTCCCCATGGTGCTGTGCATCTGTGTTACAGCTCTTAACCCTTGCTTTTGAGGGCTCACATCCCTCAGTGCTGACCTGTATTTCCAGCCCCCATCGATGCTCAAGTCAAGGCCCCTTTCTTTCCTTCTCCCAAGTCCTACGTTCATACCTTCCACAGTGCCCACCTATGTATGGAACACCCTCCTTAAGCCAATTTGCCAAGCCACCACCCTGCTCCCCCCTCTTCCAAACCCCTCCTACAAACCCACTTCTGCCATACCCCCAAGAGCTCAAATGAAGAACTAAACGTAATGGAACCGTCAACCTGTGCACATACCTCACTGTGATGTCTCACTGTCCTTCCTCTTTCCTTCCCACCCCTCCCCCCAACCTGCAAGAACCTCATTAGCTGTGTCGTGTATGGCTTTCATGCTCTTTGTGGCAGAAACTGGGTCTTCATTTGCGCCTACAAAGCACCTCACTCGCTTCAGCGAGCTGAAAAATAATCCCAGGGTACACGGGGCACTGGTTTTCCGCTGAAAATATATTTTTCTTAACCTCCAATGCTAGTGAAAGACAGCAGTGAAGACCAAAACCCCTAATCTAGCCACAGATTAGTCACATCTCAGGCAGCAGTACAAGCTCTCCGCCCCCCCCATGCCTGATCTATTCTGAAAGGACTATCCTCGAGGGACGAAAGGAGTTCTGTCTCTATGCTCATTTAACCCTTGACCTTCCAGCTGAGGTTGCTAGCTAGTACCGGATGGTGTAATAATATTAATGAGATAGACACAAGTTTGTTAGGAATTGGACTAAAAACAAACTCAACGTCATTAGGCGGTGGCTACTTAGAGTACATGAGCATTAGAGGCAAAAGGATCTGAGGCCCAGTAAACCCTCAAGCCAGCCAGCCCGGCTTATGACTGGCTTTCTTTCCCTGTAACAGGGTGTCAAACAAGTACAAACAGTTCTATCAGACATAGCACTTCAGACTCTAGCAGATGGGTTGGGAGGGAGACAAGACTGCTGCCAGGAAGCAAAGAGAAGACAAAAAAAAAAAATTGATGGCTGAGCATTTGCACATTAGGCTCAAGATATCCTCTTCCCTGGCCTGCCTTTCAGCGTGGCCCCAGCATGAGAGTGCCCTATTTAACAAGGCAGCCCTCAGACAATGCTGTTGCAAGTAAATACAGCACTTCCATTCTCTCCCCCTTGTCAGGATAATCACACTGCCATCATATCATTTCTTTCCCATGTCACAAGTGGCACGAAGCAAAGCTGCTTAACGGGTCACACAGTTGAAAATTGAAGTTAACCTCAAGACACTTGGGTATATATTTCCCACTTGATTCACAGGCATAATTCCTGGCTTTGGGTCTCACTTCCCGAGCCAGCAGGGAAGGCAGGATATGGGGGGCTTTGTCTCGATCAATGCAACACCTGCTTGATGATGGGAAGGGATTTTTAAGGTCCGAAGGGAGCTCAGCCAAGCCCTCAGCGTCAGACAATATTCATAAGGCCAGCATGTTGGAGAGGAGGATGGGGGAATAAAGCCTTAGCAAATGTATAGTTTTGACTAGAACATACAAGATTTCTCTCACACACGCCCCTGCCTCCAACTCCTCCGGGTCCTGATTTTCACAGCTGGGCTATTCCAGGCAATACATCTTAAAAGTAGGGCATGGGGAGAGGAGAAAAGAGTAGATCACCCACATAAAGTGGCCGCAGAGGCTCTGTGCAGGGCCAGGAACAGGATCGACAGACATGTGCATTCCACTATCATAACAGGTTCTGCACGCTGGGACCCCTTTACAGAGCAGGGCCTGAGCCACATCAAATCCGCGAAGAAAGGAGAGAATTGTTAGCCTGAGGTGAAAACTTGAGGTTCTCTCTCCCCTCTCACTGCATTTCTTCCCCATACAACTGGAAAGGGCACTTGCAGGCCACAGCCACATCCCTTCCCCTTCTCCCCGGCCTTCTAGAAGGGAGTTTAATTGAAGTAATGCATTTCATTAGGGAGTGTGGTGCATGGTACTTAGGAGAGGCGCTCCTGGACTCCATTCCCAACTGCTGCTGGTTTCCTGTGTGACTGTGGCCGGGTTATTTACCCTCTGCCTCAGTCTGCCCATCTGGAAAATAGGAACAGTATTATTTACCTATCTAACGGGGCTGCCTGATTCATGTCTGTGGAGTACTTTCCACCCTACAGCCCTCTCATCTGAGGTTCTCCGGGTGTTGCCTGCTGCCTACACCACAACTACCGCAAACCAGAACAGCAGGAGGCAACTGGACAAGGTTGTTGTGGGCCTAGACATTAAGGGTACATCTACACTGTGATAAGACCAAGTCTCAGAGCCCAGGTCAGCTGGCTTGGGCTAGGGCTGTGGGGCTAAACATTGCAGTGTAGACATTCAGGCTCAGAGTGGAACCCTCCCTGCTCACAATTTTATAACCCTGCAGCCAGAGCCCTACGAGCCTGAATCAGCTGACCCGAGCCAGCTATGGTTCTTATCACAGCGTGGACCTACCCCTAGAGTCTCAGACAGGTGCTTCTGGATGTACTGAAATAACTTTACGTTAGCAGTGACTAAATATTCGGTGAGTCAGCAGTTACTTCACAAAAAAACACTGTATGGTGCCTTGTTTAAAATCTACCCTGGAGGTACGCAACGTGAATTCACATCCCCAGTGCAGACTTTCAGAGATGGCTGGGACAGATTGGTGATCTGGTATCTATCTACTTCGCCGCTCTCAGCATAGGCTTCGAGAGCATAAAAGAAAGAATTAACTTACCGGTCAGGACTTAAGCAGACGGCATAAACAGGTAAGACTGAATTTAATTGGACTCCAGTTAAGCCTTTTCATCTCATTAAAGCTGCCTTCATCTTATAGAGTGAGGTTTTAAATTTAATAATAGAACTCTACCACACCTCACAGTAACCTGATTAACAGAGTATGGCACTATGTTGACCATTTCGTACAGATCTAAACATCAGATGATTTCCTGCATTAGTCTCTTTGGGCTAGTAGTGCCTGCGTTGCATCAATCAAATGATCCTCCCCGCCCCCTTTTTTAGAGTTTACACCACACAACAGAGTAACACTGTTGTTTTGTAGACGCCATAATTTGTTACATTAAAAAACTGCAACATGCTAATAACAACTCTGACATTTTTTTTTGCAAACAGTGACAGTGTGGGGAAGGGGAGGAGGAATTTACACAATGGTTCCAGCAGTTAAACTGCTACGTCAATCAGCTTGCAGCTTTAACAACCTATTAAAATACTATATACGAAGTGTTTTCTCCACCATATTTCCAACCACCATTTTGTCTGCTGTTTCCAAAACTCCCCAAGGGGGATAAAAGGGAAAAAAAAGAAAAGAAAAAGCCATGAATGTAGTACCAAGTATTTGGGCATAGTTTCCATATTAACAGTAATAGCACTTTACTATCTCTCATACAGTGCTAATAGCCTGTAACTGTAATAATTCAAATAAACTGCCTCACTATTCCAGAGATTTAAAAGCAAGTGGCAGAATAAGGTAGGAGTAACAGTCATACCGTTTACATTTAACTCTCTCTTTCCCTCTCTCCCCACTTAAGATGCAATACATGAAACTAGCAACTTCACAAGATGAGAAGCTGCTCACCACATAGGTAGGTGTCACAGTGCCTACTGTCCTACACAATTCAATTTAAACCTTGGAACAGTCTGAAGATGCATTTCCTCCACGTTCTTAAAAACTTCAGTATTGCATCAATTCAAATCGATTCCAGACTAAAGACAAAACTTAAGCGCTCTTAAGCCCTGAAAGGAATGAGGGAGATGGTGCAAAGAGGTCAGATGTACATTGCTCGTTCCAGCCAAACCCACAAATATTTAAAACAGGTGCGTCACAAATATATATATTCAGTGATGGTGAATATATATATATATATATATATATATGCTATCTAGTTTTTTTTTTAAAAGAGGATATTGTGGTAATTTGCAGAGGTTCCCAGAAGAGAATAAGAGGCTAACATTTTCTCTGCTATAAGTAAAGGAACTAGAGGTTTTGGAATAGGACATTAATTGTGTTTTACTTTAAGATCATGTAATAGACAAGACAGGCTACGGTAAAGATTTGGGTTAGTGGTGGGAGGAAGAAAAAAAAAAAAAGACTCAAAGGATTGCTGTGGTGTAACTATGCATTAACTCCATGAATGGTATCCGAGAGCCAGGCTTCTGACCTATACTACGACCTCAAGGTGAAGGGGGGAAGGGTAAAGGGTATTTACTGCAAAGGAGACTTTTTGATGACAATGAGTTTAGTTTACTTATGCTTCTAATATTTTAGCAGACTTTTATGATCATTTATAATGCACCATCTCAGATAGCTGCACACCAAGGAAATCCTTAAAAACCTAAAAGTAGCAGTTTGTGTTTCAACCAGGAACAAGCATGTATTTTTCTACCCCCCCCCCCCCCAAAAAACAAAACCCCACATTTTCACATACAAAGCCAATGCTTTAAAAAAGGCAACCCTGTTCAATGGTGTTTCCAGGCTAATACAGAGCTTTTCCCCTTGTAATGGATAATCTGAGACGGCAGCTACACCAGAGCAGCTTCAGACTCAAAACAATAGGATTTTAATCTTTTAAGGTGGCGGCCCCCTTATCCCTGGGAAGGAAACCCTTTCAGCCATTTACAAATTTGTAAATAAGGATCTTGGTAGCATCTCATGGACATCTGCTCAACAATCCTGACAGTGTTACTGCTAACGTTTACAAACATCCTTACGCAAACACACATCACTCTCTGCTGATCTTGCTTTATCTAAATATATCCCAACGAAATAACTTGGCAGTGCTGCAAAATTTCACAGCAACCAAATTTTTAAAAAGGAGAGAGAAAATCAAAATGAAAGCTGTAAGACAATAGACTAAGAAAACAAAGGAAGATGAGCAAGATTCTCTGTGGGCGCACATGTGCACGCGCACAGAGGTTAAATAAGGCCAAATATTATTTACTGGCAATTAATTTTTTTATTTTTTTTTTAAAGTGATGCTTGCTCAGAAACTGTCCAAAAAGCTTGTTTATGCAGACATAATTGACAAGCTACTCAAAAGGATAGGATGCTAAACTGAAGCAAGCGACAGCTGTGCACACGCATCCTCAATCATTCCGTTAGCTGGTCAACTGGAAAATTCAACTCAAGGGGGTTAAGCTACTCTGGTCCCCTTGCAATTCTGGATTTTTTTTTTTTTTTTTTTAAGATGCCATAAAAGCGGTGATAGAAGGGGGTTTTCAACCTCATTTTCAATAAGCTTCACGGCAACTTCTTGTTTTTAAATCCACGGACTTCGGTTTTTGCCTCAGCTCTTGGGAGTGCAGCGCACACGCGCTTTCCCAGTGGCAGTTTCATGGCTCATACAAGAAGCCAAGCACAATACAGTACTTACCAGTTCCAAGCTTTCCTGTCTTACAGACTAGCTGGCAGGGAAAGTCCTTCTGAAACCTGCAGTCCCCTGTTAGGCTACACTGCCAGCGACCAGGGCAGGTAGTGTTAGCTATGGGAACTGTAGATTATACAGGCACTAGAAAAATAGACAGACAGGGGTCTCTCTTCCCGTGCGTTTGCTCGGCACATGGCACATTCTGGGCATCACTATAACACAGTATAATAAAAACTATACTAATGCAACATTATTGTTACATGTTTGAGAACATGTCTGGAAATGTAAAGTTGAGGTGTCAAGAATAAAATAAACTGCTCACATTGCCTGAGGTATATTACGCTTGCCACAAAAGGGGAGATTTTCACGAGTGCGGAAAGGATTTAACAGCACTAGTCCCACTGACTTTCAATGGGATTTTCTTCCTAACTCTCTTTTGCACATTTTAAAAAAATCTTCTCCCAAAGTAACTAGCTACAGCACTAGACAGTTACACAATTCCCTTACCCAGCTGCCCAGTTCCAGAATGATGCATGTAATTACACAACTTCGGGAGGTGTTTTCTTGTGCATGCACAGCCATATTTTACTCCTATGATTTTGTAACTTGTTTTTAACTCAGCTCTCCGTAATCATCACTCACTGTGGACTGGCTTCGAATTTGAAGAGTTAGGGCAGGGGTCAGCAACCTTTCAGAAGTGGTGTGCCGAGTCTTCATTTATTCACTCTAATTTAAGGTTTCATGTGCCAGTAATACATTTTAACGTTTTTAGAAGGTCTCTTTCTATAAGTCTATAATATATAACTAAACTATTGTTGTATGTAAAGTAAATAAGGTTTTTAAAATGTTTAAGAAGCTTCATTTAAAAGTAAATTAAAATGCAGAGCCCCCTGGACCAGTGGCCAGGACCCGAACAGTGTGAGTGCCACTGAAAATCAGCTCGTGTGCCGCCTTCGGCACGTGTGCCATAGGTTGCCTACCCCTGAGTTAGGGACTGCATATTAAATGGATTTACTCTGCTGGAAGTCAGGAGTAACTCCACAACACTTACATTGGTGTGTACCCAGAATCTGGCTCTAATTCATTTTGTAAAACGGCAAATATATTTTTAAAGCTAAAAAAGTCTCTCGATATACACACATACTGCTAACAATCAGCTGAAGAGATTTTCAGAAGTTCCCCCAAAGTTGACCTTTGGTGACTCCTTAGCCGCCACCCCCCCCCCCCCATTTTTTTTTCAGAAATGTACTAAGTAAATTCATAGAGTTCCAACGGAAGTCATTTTGCAACCTGAACTATAGCCTTCTCAGTGTGAACACGCTGTGCTCTGGTTTCTTTCGCTAGCAGGTTAGAAAGCGCTGACAATCGAAGGGTTACAAGAATGTATTTTAACGCCAAACCTCCAGCGCAAAATCAATTTCCAACCTAAACATTTAAAAAAGTTTATGAACTTCCAATGCTGCCAAACAAGCTCAAATGGGTTTCACTGAAGCACGCAATTAGCAAGCTTAAAAAATTATGTAAATACACAGATATTAATTACTATAAATTCTCCTCTAATAATTCCAGCAACAGAAACACCAGGCTATTTTCCAGCAATCAATACTATCCATTTAAGGACCCACCTGCCAAAAAAGTTATATAAAATAATTATATGAAACTTTCATTAGATAATGCAATTGCTTAAGGCAATTAATCTACCATTCATCTATTACCAAGTGTTCTTCAGTTTTATTGACCTCATTGTGGCATGACAATCAACACCACTATATTTTTCTCTTCAACACCCTAACCCACAGCAAATAGTTTCCATATTACTACAACAAAGAGACATAATTCCTTTTTTTACGGCTACACTGGCCACCTAAGCTCCCTCTGGGCTTGCTTCTTACCTACCTACACAAGATTTAGAGAACGCTTACAGATCAGTTTCAGAATTCTGAAATAAAAGAAAAGCGACACAACAAAGCTGCTAGGAGAGGTAATTTGCCAGAGTTTCTGCAAAGTTGTGAGCATTAAAGCAGATGGGTGTTTACTCCTTGTAACGCTTCTCACTTCATGTGCTGTTACCACCATGTTATAATTATGAAGGGTCATTCAGCCACATGCTCATCAGCATACTTCCCTTCTGGACACACACATGTACTTGCATTTCATCTTCTTTTATGTTTACCATAAAAGCTGCATTAGAATGAGGCTAAGCAACGGAGCTCTCCAAATCGAGTTCTCTTATTTAGCTACCTTTGAAAAGGCTGAACTAGAAGAGAAATACCTCCCTCTAAAGAGACTAATTGATAAGCTTGCTCCTCCATCCCCAGTGCTATCTCCTTGGCAGAGTCTAAATTAACCCCAAATGGACAATGCGTTGACTTGGCCCCGCTACTACCCATATGGAAAGCAGAAAGCTCTCCCTTCTCGTAAGCAGTCTTTAACTTCCACATCTCCAGTGGAGAGAGCAGGTGAGGGACTCCATTCAATATACACCACACGCTTCTGCCTCAATGCCACTGTTTGGGCACAGGTGGTGCTGAAGTGCACTTGGAGAGCTTTACCTCCCCCAGAAACTGGAAGCGATCACCTTGACTACACACACAGGGCAGAAGAATAGGTAGCTTTTCCATTCACAAAGATTAGCCCTTGTAAGGGTAAGCAGCGATGCCCAACGCGTGAGGCAGCTTTGCAAGAGCACTGTGGCTCTTCAGACTGCTGTGGCCAAGGTCGTAAGCAGCGACCTCCACTGCATAGTGAAAAAAAATGCACTAACGGTCTGGGGATTGGTCCTGCTTTGAGCAGGGGGTTGGACTAGATGACCTCCTGAGGTCCCTTCCAACCCGGATATTCTATGATTCTAACTCTGCTGATCAATTGACAGCTGTCACCCTGCGCGGCTCGCCAAAGGAACGCACAACTAGTGCCAAAATGCATTCTGGTTTTATTTCCACCCCACACTAGTGTTTATTTGTAGGCCGGTCCTGGGTTTTACCTGTTTCCTGAAAAATCCATTAACTCATTGAGAGTGAAGATGAGAGATCAGCGGTAACTGGGACAGGAAGGATGGTCTGAGGCTAATGCTCTAGACTGGGATGCAGGAGATCAGGGTTCAATTGCCAGCTGTACCCTAGGCAACTCGCTTACTCTATGTCCCAGAACCCATCTGTAAAATGGGGATAATACCACCTCCCTATCTCATAATGAAGTTATCATCCTCACAACAGCCATAATGAATGGGATATGCTCAGATGCTAGCATGACAGGGGCCAGATATATATGAGGGCAGATTCCTGGACACCTACGCTGAGAGGGCATATGAAGGCTGACAATCATAAAAGGATCAGAAGGTTCAACCTGTGAGAAGAGGCAGTGAAGTTTCAGACACCCAGTGCATCTGGTGAAGAAGGCAGTTAAGCACTTTCCAGTATCGGGGGGGGGGGAGGAGGAGGAGAGAGAAGGAAGAGCAGCAGTTGTGGAAACAGAACAAGTAGCAGCAGCTTCAAAACAGAGAGAAAAAATTAAGATTGTTAGGAAAAAGCTTGCCTGAGTGCAATTAAGGGATTAACTATCTAGTGAAGCAGAGAAGGCATCACATCACTAGGGTTGGTATGGGTCAGCTCTTCCCTTAGCCTGCATGATATCCTTTCTTGTATGGGCGCAAAGGTACTGAAAAGAAACGCAGAGTGATATTGTGTTTAACACCACGCCTACTTGCTAGAACAGGGGAAAATGGCACTTCATGCAGTGCCTATAACGGAGCAGAAGTAAGGAAGAGGGTTACACATTACATGTACATTTTGTGTCTAGACAAAATTAACTACATGCAAACATATACAAGCCAATGGGCTGCATCTCTAGGTGGGGGGCTAGAGTGGAATGTGGTATCACCCAGCTCCTCTGTCACTAGTTAATCAATTTAAGAGGTTTAAGTGATTTTTAGGGCAAGTTAAATCTGAAAAACATTTTCCCCTTCAACCATGCAGACAGAGCCATTGTTTTCCAAACAGCTTTGAAAATTAAAACTTTGGAGCAGATTACTATGAAAACCACTGAGATAGATATGTTCGGATCATAAGCTCTTCAGGGCAGTGACCATGTCTTGCTTGCTAAATACCATTCAGTTATGACACTGTGTAAATATTAATAATTAAGTGAACAGGTGTAATACATCTTTAACCCTAAATCCCTTGTCAAAAGCCTGTTGGCTTCAAGAGATGGGACTGCTGTTTCTTAGTGCAAATAACGTTCACTGTTGCTTTCTCTGCCTATTTATTTGGCCAACTCAAAATGTAATGACATTTGGAAGGGAGGAGGAGGAGGGCTAGATTTAAACTGAACCTAAGTGAAAAGAAAAATCCATGGTAAAACATGCACTGAACTATATTTACATTACTGAGTTAATTTTTTAAAGACGTCTCTACTTATCCAAAACGTTTACCGACATTATGCTGCGCTGACTAATAAAGGTTTTGCCACTCATGTCGAGCTACACAGAATGCTGCATGATACTTTGAAAATTTGCAAAATCAAGATGCTGCTATTACTCCACAGCAAAAAGGGACACACTGGGAAGTACTCTGTGCAGCCCCGTTTAAACGGACGGATCTTATCAATAAAATTACAGCTGCCCTATTTGTAACGGTATCTTGAACAAGCATCAACTGATCATACAAAGTTAACTAAGCCATTAACTTTACATTTAAAAGAGCTGACAAGAGATAAAGGGTTCTGAATTTCAAGAAACCCAAATAAAAGCCGTTAGCTTCACATGCCTTTTCCAATAAACCTAGCGAGTTTTCAAGGGTTAGCAGGAAACAAATTTTGTCTGCACTGAAACAATCCCCCTTTCCTAGTTCTGAAAGTCAGATGCCTTCGGGAGGGGAAAGAAAACCTTGCATTAGGTCTAGAAGCATACACGTTGATATCATCTTTTCTGACTTGGTATTTAGCAATTTATCAGCTCTGGCTTCACTATAAGGTGTGAATCCTGCGAAGAGAACGGTCAGTCAGGTATAAGGGAGGGGACGAATGGGGGGACTGCAGGATTGAGCCAGTTCTGAAAAAAAAGGAATGACGGGGGAAACTGAGGCCAGGTTCTGGGATCACAAAGCAGGACACTGATTATTCTGTAGAAAATGTTCCTACTTTGTATGTTATCTTCTAAGAGGAGGGGAAAAATTAATGCAAATACTATGGACCTTCTCCCATTCTTGTTGTGCACTTCCAAGCATTTGAATGCCAAAATATCGCTTTTGCTTAAGCCTATTTTACTGCTAGCAGCTGTCTGTTATTATTCTACAACACCAATGGCGAGTTTGAGAGAGTTCTTCCAGAGCAGGTGAACACCATCTGCCCGTCCCTGACAAGATGCCCATTTCACTTAGACAAAAAGCTGACAGCTATGTGGCCACCATCTTCGTGCAATAATATGAAAACCTTTTGAAATGCTGCTGTAACCTTTCACAGATATTCAAATAGGCATTGTGTACCTACAGAAGCAGCAACACTTCTCCTCTAGCATCTCTACATTTCAAGCCCCTCACAGGCAGGCTGGAGAGGAGCATGCTTTCAGAAAGGCCTGTAATTGACTTGCCTACTGATCTGTGAAGAGTAAGTTTTCCACAAAAGCCTTTAAAAAAAAATAAAAAAAAATAAAAAATCCCCCCCACCCCCCCACCCAGTGTAACAAAGTGGCAGGTTAACAAAAAAAAATTACCATTTGTAGCAAGTGGCTTTATAATGTATTCTATAGAACGTTAGTGATAAGTACTAAATATGCCAACAGAGCAGGAATGAAATGGCTTAAATTGAGGCGAACAGGGTTGAGATGGTGACTGCTTTAACTGTCCATCATCCCCAGGTATTTACTATCTGTGTCCCTTCTCAGACAGCATTTTCAGTAGTGATAATCTTGAAAAGCTATCACATACCCCCTCAGCCCCACTGCCGGGGTACTTGGGCTAACAAGTTGGGCAGAAGCTACTAGTCAAGTTAGAATTGATCTAAGCCACAAGGGCACCCCTGGACAAGAATATAAGGCTCTGGTGGTGGAAGACTACAGGAAGCCAAGAGGAACACTGAAGCTACAGAATCATCTACTGAAGGACAGGTCTCTAGGATGTGAGACTATCCCTGTCTGTAAACCCACACAGGGCCAAGACAGACTGCCTTGAGAATGCTGAGCTGGAGGGTTCAGCCTCCCTCCATCGCCACGTGGGATCCCAAGATTCAAGCAAAGGCTGAAAATGCGGTGCTCAGAGCCGGGGAAGAGCGAACACCTAATGCTGCTCCCCTTCGCTCTCAAATCTCAGCCCTGGTCTACACTGCCAACTTATGTCGGTGTAATTATGTCGCTCAGAGGCGTGGAAAATCCACAACCCTCAGCCACAGTTACACCGCCCTAACCCCCATTGTAGACAGCATTAGGTCGAGGGGAGGGCTTCTCCCATATCTAGGCCCTAGCTGGAGGCATGGGGGCATGTAAGGTGAAGCACAATGGGATGGGAGCGCTGAGGAGATATTCTCAGGGTTCTTCGTGGAGGAATAAAACAGAAGCTGGCAAGGGGAGAAGGGTACCAGAATCCTATTCTCGCTGTGGAGTCAGACGTACGTTGATCTAGTCCAGCCCAGCAGCAGCCCCCAATGTAGCCAGGCGTGACACTCTTAGTTCCTGGGAGTGAGTCCCAGCAGCAGGGAGCTACTAGTGGATTCTCACTCCTGGCTGTTCAAAATGGGAGAGGGCATCTCTTGTGCCCCAAATCTGCAAATCGGATCCACGTGAGAGGATCCTTAGGCCTCACGAAGTTCCACTGAGGTCAAATGGGCTCCGCTTGGGCCCAACGGTCCATCCCCTTAGATCTGGTTGCCGGAGCACAGGGGCTTTGTTCATAAGTGCCCAGAGCTTGTTGCTAAGGGACAAGGAGAGGAAGAGGTTGCTAAAAGCCTGCTGGGACCACGCTCCCACTCTAGTCACACATGATGAGAGGAGAGCCGTAGACCTCACACTGCAGAAGCCTTGCAAGGAGTTTGTCAGGTCACCACTGCAGAAGGAGGGGGATAAGCCGGGCTGGCTGCGCCATATGGGGGAAGAACAGGCTGTAACTTAAGGCAGTAGAACTAGGGGCCACCAAATGTTGAGCTGCTGAATGGCTGTCACAGACTGACATTGCCAGTCTTCCCAGGTCACAGCAAAATCCCAGAAATCAGCACTGAGCTGGCAGTGAGGTTAAATCATGGGGTGTATCAGATGGCAGCTTATGGGGTTAGGGAACACTTGACTAGAAAGGGTAAGCCACAAGAAACACGGCTGAGAGGTGTTACAGTGAATCAAAGCCCGAAAGTGCCTGCTTTATCCTGACAAAAGGGGAGGTTTTCCTTTGGCAGTCCTGTGCATTATAATCCAGCCCACACAAGGTTTACGAGAGGACTCCCTTCGTGAGTCCTCAGAGTTTTTCACCCTGAAGGCATTTCAAAGGCCCCGCAGTGCTTGGAAATGGTACATGGACTTTGTGGTTGTATTCTTTGAGAGTGGACCAACTGCTGTCTAGGCTTTGCGAAGCTCTCTGGACAGCACGCAACAATCACACTGGGGCGTTACCATGAAATTCTGTGTCAAGTATTTTTGGGTAGGCTTTTTAATATGAAAAGGTGAGCTTGAAAAGCTTCCCGAAGAATCCTCCTAAGACCAAGTATCTTTAAATGCTACAAGTGAAACAGAATTTACTAGCTACACGGCCACACATGGGACTGTGTAAAAGTTACATGTGGTGTGGGGACATTGGTGCCACCCTGAAAGTTTTCAAGATTCTTACCACATAGGTTGCCTTTTAAATCTCTATTCCTTCAAGATGGAGAAACTGCAAACAAGATGAATGCCACTGGCCCCTCACCGTAAGGCGATTTGTTCCAGGACGCTTGTGCCTGCCATGTCACTGGACCATGTCTTCTTACTAGTCTGCAAATGACCACGCGCACTTGATGTAATGCAAACATAACACACTCACTGGACAATGAACAAATATATATCCTAGTCCCATATCCTTAGAGCATTCCTTTGCATAGGACACACCACAAACGACTTGCAGAGTCTTTGATTAAAACTGCCTTGTATATGGAGTATGTCTAGAATTGCAGATTAAGTTCCCATTTGACTGGTCGGGGCTTTTCAAGATCACATCCATGAACCACTTCCCAAGGCATGCTCATCTTTGGGAGAAAGTTACTGCATGCCATTGTGCAGTAAATATGTTCTCTGAAGCTCTTACAAAGGAAATATTTTGACTGAACTAACAGAATTTGGAAATACACGTCTCTAAGTCTGATCAGACAGACCAGAACTGACCAGTTTAAATTGAATTAATTAATAAGTACATTCACTCCCATAAGTTCCAGGCTAGCAATTTAAAGGTTGGATGGTGACACATGAAAGAACATTTGGCACTTATACAGCACTTTAAAACTTCCATGTGCTGCATGGGCGTCAATTAGCCCTCACAGCACCCTTGTTCTGCCTCCATTTTACAGCTGGAGAAATAAAGTGGATTTGCCTAACAAAACACAGGCTTTGCTTACACACACAAACTGCACCAATTTAACTCAGCTGATTGAAAGCAGATCAGTTTCTAAAGTGATCCAGTTAAATTGGTGCAACGGATGCATGTAGACAAGGCTGCAGGGAGTCAATGGCTGGGCCAGGAGTAGAGCCCAGGAGTTCCTGGATCCCAGATCCATGCTCTAACCACTGGATAACTCTGCCCTCCAAATTTATATATATTCCTGTAGAGGTGGTAATGGGCCAGAGACCACCGTACATACAGGAAGAACTCACAATTTAGACAAGCAAAAAACAGGGCTGGAGCACCAATGGAAAAAATTAGCAGGTGCTTAGCATCCACCAACAGCCAAGCTCCACCCCTCTCGCCTGCCTGCAGCCCCGCTGATCAACTCCTCTCCCTCCCTCCCAACCACGGCATGCAAGAGGCACTGGAAGGGAGGGAGAGGAGTATTGGGGATGGGGTGGAAAGAGGCAGGGAAGAAGTGGGGCAGGGATGAGGCCGGGGCAAGAAGAGGTAGAGCTGGGGCAGGAGCTGGGGGGAGGGAGGGGTGTCGAGCACCCCCCAGGTAGAGAGGAAGTTGGCATCTATACATGCAATCAAGCATATCTACATAAAGTTGTATATACATGAAATATGATTTTTTTTAAATATACTCAGATCAAGTTTACCCTAACTCCCCCACAAGCTATCCCATTGACTGCTGGCCTATGTATGATGCGTTGTGTTTTCAAAACAGTGCCTTGATCTGGAATCCTCGTAGAAGGATGCAGCCCTACAATGCCTTAGCATTGAGCTGAGCTCGAATGGCAAGAGATCTCTATAGAGAATTGCCCTAAAGGCTATTTGAGCTCTGACTCTCACTGGCTAGGGATCCCATCCTCTGACAGCAGGCCACTACACTCCTGCTGATCCTGGGGATGGGCATTTTCTTGCTCCTTTCCACGTTCAAAGGGATGCTTTCATGTTTTAATTATTATATTTGTCTGTTGTCCAGCACCTTGGGCGGGGGCACCAGGAAAAAAACAACAACAGTATTAGTTGTTCCTATAAACCATTCTTGTGCATCTCCCCGGCTACAAGGGGCTTGGTTACAAGTCTTGCAATACAAACCGATTCCATCTACTACAAGCACAGCAGCTTTCCCTATATGGCTACGGCTTCTGCTCCTAGCGGCTAGGAGTTCAGTCTGGCTGTCGCAGCACACGGTCTCTGCTTTATAGGAAGGCTAGTTGGTTTTAAATCCAAATCAATCCACAATGAAATGTTGCTCCCATGGATTGAGATCAGCATCGACCTACTAGGAGTGAACGTTCCTGCTCACTTGAATAGAGATTTAGCACCAGATGTGCAAATGCCTGGAGGAAGTGAGGACACCAATGGATCGGGAGGGGTCAAAATTAAGAACTTACTCCACCTCCACACCCCTCCATTCCTGATGTTACCCCTCCAAGCAATTTGTTTTAATGCTGTTCCCACACCAAAGTCCTACTCTGCCTGGTTTCCCCCACCTGTTCTGCAAACCCAACCCCCTCCCCCCACACACACAAACATTTAATCCTCAAAACCAGTCTTGACTAATCCCTTTGTGCCATATGGTGCTTGAACCATTCAGATCCCAAATATGCCTCCAGAATATTTAGTGCTGAATGTGGCAGCACCTTGTAAGTGCTGCTGAAGCAGCAGCAGCTGGCACAAAATTCCAGAATGCCTCTGAGATCTGAAGGCTCCAGGGAAAGAAGGTAAGGGATTGGACCTTTTCTACCACCCAGAAACTCTGCTCCCCTCCCTTCCCACTCTTAGGGACTCTCAACCTTCAGAGTGAGTCATGTCAAGGTCAGCTCTGATGCAAAGATGCTTGAGGGGCTAATGGGGAAAGACTCAGGCCTCTGTTGCAAACCATACAACATTCCCAGGTTCTCACGAAGGGCTGGTCCAGCACATTGAACATTGCTTAGTGATGGTCCAGCAAACATTTCTCAACTGTTCAACCTCCGTTCATCCACAAGACTTCCTCTTCTCTTCCATTCCCCTCTGAAATACACTATATTCTTGTAAATCACATGGCTGCTGCTTAGAGAGTTGGACCACTGCTCTTGTATCAAAGGAATTTCTGCAGCCACAGAAGAGCAGGGAGGAGCACAGGTTAGATGGGGGATGTGGGGACAGATGAGAAAACCTGCCCCATGTTTTTTGTTTTAAATGTTTTCTTTTTTTGTAGGCTCAAGTTTTTTATCTGGGCAAGGTAACACACTCAGGAGGCCAAGAGCTACGTTTCCCCCTTCTCCCAGCTTTTCATCAGATCGGATTTGTAATCAGGCCAGAACACAAATTAGGTTCAATTTAGGGGGTGAGGGGTGTATCTGGTCTCCCAATACAATCCGGCAGTAATGGCTGAATAGTGCACACCTAGTGCCGATTTCCCCTCACACTGTTTATTTTTCAGTTGCATATGTTAACCAGCACTGCAGCATCTGGACACCTTAAATTATTATTACTGCCAAAAACATTGAAAAGTGACCACCACCCACGTAAGGTGATTAATGACTACTAACCAACTCTACCCAGAGGGTATATCTACAGCTCGTCTCCCTGCCGCGACGAACACACCGAAACAGATGGACCATGCACCATGTCCTGAGTAGCAGCATTTGGTTGAGCTCTTAAGTCCTATAAATATCCGCAAGAAAATGACTAACCTGCAGATTCTTTTGGTTTGTGGCAGAAGCACCACCGCTTCACCTCTGGAAATTAGCTCCTTTCCATCAGTAGGTCTCAAGTGCTTTACAAAGGAGACCTTATCCCCATTTTACAGATGGCGCAGAGGGGAAGTGACTTGCCAACGCTCACCCAGCAGAGCCAGGAATAGAACTTAGTGTTCTGTTCACTGGGCCACACTGCCTCCGATTGCAACAACTAGATGTGACTGGGTGTGGTTAAGGGATCCAGGAGATCTGGCACCTGTTAAACTCGCTTCAGCACAACACTAACAACATATTACAGGATGCAACAACAAACAGGGAAGACTGAACAGGCAAAATTTCAGTCCACACACTGACGAGGGCTTTTAAAAACAAGTACGGGGGCCTGTTTCCACGGAGTAATTGGTTTACTGCAGTTATGTGTAGGGTGCTCCAAAAGCCAGTCTCCCAGAATCAGGACTTACTGGAGGCATTTTCAAGTTAATAGACTAGCTTGAGTGACAGGGAGTAAATTTGATGTAAGCTACCGTGTAATTCTGCACTATTTGCTATCATTGGTGGGTTTCTCCACACTCTGAAAAAGCCAGAGACTAATCTAGCATAGGGGCCAGTCAGATTTCAAACTACGGGTAGGAAGGTCCTTTGGCTCGGAAGAGGATAGATCAGAGCAGTCTCATTTCCAGAGTGATTTAACTCTTAGGTGCGTTCCAGAGGAGGATACAGAGCGCGCATGCGTATGGGGGCCGGGGGGAATTAATTATGGCAACTGTACAGTGAGAGGGGAAGGAAACGCCGATGCAGCCTCATCTCTGCATCAACACAATGCAAGACTTCCAAGGACAAATCATTACATCTTTCAGCTACTGTTAGCCAAGGACGTCTTGTTTTCCCTTCAGCAGGCATCTTGCAGTCTTCAAGATTTCAGCTACATCAGCCAAGTTCCCACCCCCAACAAACTGTCTGGACCACTAGCCAGAATGTTAAGTTGGTCTCCAGTTTGGGAGGTTTAGTTGAAATGCACTCGATGCTGTGAAGTTCTTGGATGCTACATGGGGATTTACCTGCACAACACTGTCCCGTTAACATCTCTGGGGCTAATACAATTAAATCCTCCCAGTGCCCAGAAAATTTCACCTTTCAGCATCTATCACCCTCACATCCCACACTTGCTTCCAGATTTTTATTCTACCGGGGGGGGGAGGGGGGGTTGGGGTTTAAAAAGCCAAGAAGCCTTGCCGTTGCTTACTGCCTAATAAAGCATGAGGAAGGACCTCTGTGTTGGACCCAACATTTTACTTAATGTAGCCTACCTTGGATTTTGCTTGTTCCTAGATACTCTCAATACCCACTACTCTAACTGCCTCTGCAATACAAACCTCCAAGCTGCAGGTGGGGGAACCCCTTATCTAATAAAGCTCTGCAACGTTGCACATTTCTTCTGTAACAAGATTTTGTAACCTAAAAACAAAGATCCCGATCCTGCTGAGACTTATGCACTTGCTTACCGGACCCTAAATCAAAACCATACTTTTTTTTAAGCTTACCAGTGTTTGAGTAATGAATCTGAAGAAAATGCCCCCCACCCCGATGAGATTTTTAGCTTGCAAAGGAACAGCCAGTTTGGTAATGGAAGCACTACATTGTTCCTAATGTTTGCAAAATTCACTTCTTTTAAAGATGCCTCCCCTTCAAAAGAAGAGTTAATACAAGCTGGACACATTTGTGAATCAGTTTAAAAAAAAAAAAGTCAGCTTAGGGAAGCAGGCTCACAAGTAACCCTAACACACCAGGGTTCAAAACCCTGACTTCTTCACCCAATAATAAACTGGAGCATGATGCAGGCAAGTCTTAGGGCTAGTCTACACTGGCAACGCTTTAACATGGCTTGTGTAGTCACGGCAGAGTGCGGGGAGAGAGCTCTCTCAGCACTCAAACAAAACACCACCACCTCCATGAAGGTTGTAGCTACCGGCTGCTAGCGCTGGTGCACGGTCTATACTGGTGTTTTACAGTGCTGAAACAAGTGTTTTTTCACACCCTGGGCAAGAAAGTTGCAGTGCTGTAAATTACCAGTGTAGACAAGCCCTTAGTAGCAGGAGATTTTAGTTTTATCACTTTCAATGGGGGGTGGGCACTGATTTTAAAAAGGAGTTAATATCATCACTGGATCTTGTTTAGAGACAACCCCCCCCCCGCCGACAATGTTAAAGAAACACTGGTTTTGGAGTGGATGGAAGAATCCAAAGGATTAAACAGAAAACACTGAGAGGAGGAAGGGAATTAAATGTGTGTGATTAAGTTGTCAGATCTGTTCAACTCAAACAAGAAGCATGGTCAAATATCCCAGCACTGGTTGAATTTGACTTGCACCCAGGAACTAACAGGGATTTGATAAAAAGGGGAGTTCTTGTGACTACAAACTGCCCATAGAAACTTCCTGCTAGGATTGTTTGTTTATTTTGCTTTACCGGGTATCAGAGGCTGCTGGTCGCTCTGTGCATTCAGCGCTGGAGCCTGGACCGTTGAGACTGTTCACATGAGGGAGACAATTCCATCTGCTCAGGAGAACTGGTGCAGTTCCACAGGCACCATTTTCATCTAGATTCTCAGCAGGGCTGCATTTCTGCTGAATTTTCAAACCAACTGGGAAAGACCAGGGACCTCCCCCACATACAAAGTCTTAACCCTCATGTGTATGTCTGAATTGAGCAGGCAAGGACCCAGTGTAATTGTCACCTTCTATTATTCTTCTGGAAACTCATTTTTGTTGGCCGGGTGTTAGCACCTCCCAGTGTTACATGGGGGAAGTATATGCTTCTCTGGAACCCAGAGTTGTCCTATGCCATCAGACTGACACCTACAGACTATTATTCCTAACAGAGCCCACATGCCCCTTGGCTTCTAGTACCATCTTTTGGAATTCTCTCAGTTATTGCCTAGTAACTGAATGTTTGATTTCAGCCTCATCTCATGCCTCTTTCATTATTAGATATTCACCACAACAAGAAGAGGATCAGACTCAAGAGCAGACTGCAGCGGTATGGCATGTTCAAGACACATGAGTGAGGACAGGCCACACAGCTTATTCAATGCTGGCAGACTCCCAACCTGACGTTCCACCTAGGAACCTCTGAGCTTCTGCTTGAAGGCATCTTAAATATAGACATAGCCAAGCAACAGTTAGGGAGGATCATGTCAGAGGCTAGGGAATCCATCAAAGTGGATGCTGTTATGGAGCCTGAGTATAGAGGGTTCCTCATTGAATTGCTACATTAATGAGACATAAAACTGTGCCCACAAGCAAGAGGAAGGATGACCAGGAGAACAGACTGATGCAGCAGAGCTGGCAAATCTTTACGGTGCAGAGGTGGCTTTGCCCCATGGCAGCAGTGGGCCAAAACTGCTCACATAAAGGGCATGTTTTCCTCTGCAGCACACCCCATGTACTCCTGCTATGTGACATATGGCTGTTCTCAATAACATGGTCCTGGTGCAGGCAACTCCAAGGAAGTCAAAAGGTCCAATGTTTTATTGGGTGATGGAACACTGGTAAGCCTGAGATGGTTCTAACTAGGTGGTGATAGCTTCTAGGGGTACTCCTCTCAACTAAAGCTGTCCCAGGGCTTTTCAGAACACTACAGGCTGCAATTTGGCATGCCTTGGCCAGCTATAGGATAAGACATTTTACCTCATTACAGACACATTGGCCTATGTTCAAATAGCCACAGATGTGCATGACATGAAGTGGATATTTTTAAAAAACCATCTGCCTCATCCAGCCATCACCTCCTCCCCCACTCTACAAATCCACAATCTACAGCTGGAGGGGGGAGAAGAGATGGACCACCCCTGTCCACTGCACTACAGGAAACAATGAAACCTGGTGCACCAACAAGGCCTACCAGCTTGCAATGAACAGTGACTGTGGGGGTATGAGCTTGCACATCTATACATTTTTCAAGCTGTGCATTCAAATTTTTATGATTTGGGAACAAAACTGGATCGAGGAGAAAGTTGGCAGAATGCTGTGGGAGCTAAAATCTGGAGGGTTTTCACACTGCTAGCTCCTTGTACTAGATGTTTTCCTGTGGAGCACTGGAGTAAGTCAATCTGGCCTCTGCTGGATTTCTATCAAATTCATGTTTTGGTATGATGGACTGCCAAAGTTCAAGAGAGGCCCAGTGCTTGAACAGCAGAGTTGTGACACATCTGTATGAAGGCTCTCACAGCTTCTTGACACCTGGCTTTTGAGTTTATGACTAGTATCATTTACATGCACTAAAATTACATTAAAAAAAATCTTTTCAACTTTGTTATGTACAACAATTTGCATCATTCAATGGGTGAAATTGGGAGCTTAGTAATGAGATATGGAGACTTTCAACTGAGATCACAGGTTCATATCAGGTTAGACTGGAAGTGACTAAAGTCTGTTCAATACCCTTNGAGAGAAGGGATGGGAAGCAGGCAGCACACACAACCTCTGTCCCTACAGTACCCCAGGAAAACAACTACTGCATTCGTAAGCCAGACCCTGATGAATAAATAAAAACACAAACTCAATGATTTCCTCAGACATTGGGGCATTTAATGAAGGCATCAAGGCAGTATGTGAAAAACAATGAATATACTCAATATTTTAGTGCAAACCTATGAAAGATGACGTAGCTACAAGCCGGGCAATTCCCATCATGGGAAAGCTTTTTCCACATAGCCAAAGGAAGTGACATCAGAAGCCAGGGGCTTTTATTAGCACAGCACCCTGCTAAGCTTTACAAAGCAGCAATGTGGATTCTAAAGGTTCTCTGATTGCAGGGAAGGGCCCTTCAAATCTTCCCCCAGGCTGCAGCTTTTGTAGTGCCTTTACCGCCACAGCCTTGACTGGATTCGTTAACTATCATCGTTAAGCTGGGCCTCCTTCGAATGGAATTACTGCCGATTTTACCATGAGGCAATAACAGCAAAAATCGCCCCTTCACTGGGCCATAAAGGGACTTGCGAAAACAACATAATGCAGCTGGGATGCAATCACAATGATTAGCTTAAAAAAAAAAAAAAAAAGCTTGTTTGAGAATATTTTGATAGCTCTGCCAAAAAACGCCTTTCCACTTCCAACAAACACGGGTTAATGGTGAGAAAAAGGAACAGGAAAGAGTTAAAAACCCACATATGCCATGGAAAGAATGAGCTGACATGACCACAGGGAGCAACAGGGCCAAGAGTGAGGCCCCCCCATTCATCAGGCACAGTCCAGGGCTTCAGTGTGGATCGTTCAACCAAGAACAGGGCTATCCAGTCTGTGTGTATATCTACGCTGCAGTCAGAAGTGGGACTGCGGTTCAGGCAGGCGGACCCGTGGCTAGCTTTAATCTACCTAGATTGCTAGAACTAGCAGTGAAGACATGGCGACACCAACCCAGCATGGGCTATACAAGCATGCCCAATCCCCAGGGTACATACCCTCGTCCCTAGTCTGCACCACAGATCTTCACTGTTACTTTTAGCGAGCTGGCTATGGCACGCCTCCAACTGCAGTGTAGAGACAGCCTATAGTAGAAGGAGAGTAGGGAATGGAGACCTACCTTACCCAGCCTATAAACAGATGTAATCCAATTTCTTACTGGGATCTCTACTATACAGAAAGGGGGAGATTTAGATCAATATCTTCAAGACTAACTAGTGATTCTGCTTGTCCAACTTGAGACACCCTCAAGAATTTTTAGAGTGGATGGTTGCTCAACACTTTTTGAATCAAGTTGCCTTTGAGGCGTCTCTGGTTGGACCCTGAGAAACCGGGGCACCCAAATCACTATATCCTATGTGCAAATCTCAGCCTTAGTGTGTAAAGATGCCAGAATTAAGGAATGAACCATGTCATTCTTGTATGTGAAGTGTTTTGCACGGCATGTTCAACATTCCAACTTCTTAAAGGGACATAATCCACAAGTTTGTAACAGTAAATGTAAACGTTGCTAGTAACACCTGATTACTGTAACTCAAAGATCAGAAAACAGACTTTCAGTTTTACCCTGTGAATGTGAGAGGAGGACAGCTTCACCAATCCGCTTTGTGCAAGTCTCATACACTGCAATAAGGGAGAGAGAACATGGCTACAAACCCACAAAAATTAACACAGGGCCTCAGAGGCAGGGACAACTGTGGAAACAACTTTTAACTCTTTAGAGCTAGCTATTTTCAGGTTGACAGTCTCACTTAGTTTACTGTGGGATTCACTTAGATCACAGCCACCTTTAAAATAAAAACCTAAAGTTCTGACTGAGTTCAAAAACGGGTGCTTAAATTTAAGCTCAAATAAATCTGGCTCAGTTCCCAATAACCTCAGACAGTCTCTTCACCCCCTTATTGCTACATGAAAGCTCCACACAAACAGAAGAAAGGGTGTAGAGAAGCAGAGGATACTCTGTGCTTTTGAAACCGGTCAAGCTTATTTGGAAGCCTAAACATGGCTTTGGGAGCATAAACTTTAACCCTATTTTTAAAAATTCTTGACATGAGTCAATGCTTACTCTTGTGGTTAATGAAAAGGCAGGGAATGGTTTGAGTAACTTTAAATCCAGACAGGAAGCTCAGCCTTACATTAGCAAGGCTTTAAGGAACAGAGAGATTAATTCAAATTAAGGTCGTCAACCACACCCAGAAATCCTTGGGTGCTTTCCCCCTTTAGGAATAAATTAACATTTAATACTTTCTTCACAGACACTCCTTCTCCTTTGTCTCATCTCAATTGTTGGAGAGATCAGGCAAGTTCTCAGGTTCCAGACTTTAAATCTGGAAAGGGAATACAAATACAGGTTTGATCTGATCAAGCAAACTCCTCTCTGGTCAGCCTAGCTGATCAGCAACACTTCTGCGTTTTTTGTTTATTAGAAACATTTAGACAGAGCAGGGATATCGAATTAGCCTATTTTAGAGCAGGCCTCATGCTGATGGGCTTGTGTATAGATTTAAAATAGAAAATCAACTACAATTCAGGCTTCTGGTTTATAATACAAACAACTGTTTAAAAGCGGAGAACTTCTGAAATTCAGTTTAAGATTTACTAGTAAAGTATCTCTTTATGGTGACATGGCCCAATGTCAAACTTCTGTCCACATAGCCAGCCTGGTTTACTTTGCTTTTATGCTAGGAAATGGAACAGACAGACAGACAGACCCAAATCTTGTTTTTGAGAATGCCTGAATTTTGGAAATGCATAAATTTGGAAAAGGAGAAATTTGCCAAAAGCCAGGGTGCACAATAATCTACAATAGGAAAAGACTGCATTTGTAGACATGGTAAATAGTAGCCATATATTAAAGGTAAGTGCACTAGATGGACATAACCAGCCAGATTTCATAGTAAAGAAAGTGCAATAGGGCAGCCATGCAGCATAGACCATGTAAATAGTTGTGTAACCTGAATTGCTGTTGATATTGTGGAAAAGGGTGTTAAGCACAACTCTACAATGTAGAGTGTATTGTCTAAATCCAATGGGTTCCAACAGAGATCACTCAAAATTGTTATTCTCACCCTGATGAGTGGGGTGCTGTCTCTGTACATATTCCCATCAGCATTAACTGGCACTGCAGAGCTGAGGTCCTCAAAACAGAACATCCCACTTCATGTACTGAGGGCCAGAAGGTGAGAATGAGGATATTGAGGTGTAGGGGGAACAAGCAGGATGGTGGGTTAAACCCTATGGAAGCAGTTGGTCTGTTGGCCCAAATGGTCTTTTCCTACTCCTAATATTTGAACTACAATTACTAGCTTCCCTATTGTGTTGGCCTCTTGCTTTCTTCAGCGTACCTGGAGCCCTGCATGGATACAAAATTTGTATCCGCATCCGATCCGCGAAGGTGGTCCACGGATATAAAGCAGATATTTGCAGATTTGCGGGGCTGTAAGCATATCCTTTGTGTGGGTAGGCCATGTATCAAACTAGAGAGACAATGGGGGTGAGGGAATATCTTTTATTGGACAACTTCTGTTGGTGACAGAGAAACTTACACAGGGTTCTTTTACCTCACCCACCTTGTCTCTAATATCCTGGGACCAACATGACTACAACAACACTGCATAGAGCAGGGGTCGGCAACCTTTCAGAAGTGATGTGCCGAGTCTTCATTTATTCACTCTGATTTAAGGTTTCGGGCGCCAGTAATACATTTTAGCGTTTTTAGAAGGTCTCTTTCTATAAGTCTATAATATATAACTAAACTATTGTTGTATGTAAAGTAAATAAGGTTTTTAAAATGTTTAAGAAGCTTCATTTAAAATTAAATTAAAATGCAGAGCCCCCCTCGAATGGTGGCCAGGACCCGGGCAGTGTGAGTGCCACTGAAAATCAGCTTGCGTGCCGCCTTCGGCACGCGTGCCATAGGTTGCCTACCCCTGGCATAGAGGGATAACTAGCAGATACAATAAATGAGTCTGCTTTCTCCTCCAGGAAGTGCCACTTTTAATCGGTCATTATGTGATCTTCAAAACATAAGCATAAAATAATTTGTCAAGACCAGCACTTCAGCACCAATTTGTGACATTCTCGATGTAGAGTTTTTCTAGAAACATCAGTGCACAAGAGGAGCAGCCATTTCCATTCATATTTGAAAATGCTTACTCAGGAATGCTGAGACTGGGGAAAGTGAAACATCTTCCCAAGAGTCTTTTCTTGAGCTGGACCCAATAGCCGTACATTATAAACTGGGTGAAGCACAAGTTAAACATGAAGAGCAATATTCATAACAAGGCAGCATCTGATGGGTTTTATAGTTGGTTAAGCAGCCTTGAGATTTGTACCTTGAAATGCAGTAATGTACGTATGATACACTCAAGGTACTTTGTAGGATTGAACTCTCTGGAGTAAGTAGCCATTAAAAGTGAACATCAGGTTAGAAGGCTAGAATGCAGAAATTTGGTTTGGGTGAAAATGAACAAGTTCTTCATGGAATAAAAAAAAGTTTTAAAATAGGTCTCCATTAACCGCATTGCTGCGTACGGAGTTCACAGACGCTCCATTGGCTGGAGCAGTAAGAATGGCGTTGGGGTTTAGAACTGGGAATCAGGACTCATTCTGCGCCTGCTTATCACTGATTTACTACAAACCCTTAGGCAAGTCAATCCGTGACTCACTTTACCCACACATAAATTTGGGTATATTTACCTCCCTTCCAGAGTGCTTATAAAATACTTTAAGATCTTCAGGTAAAAGACATGCCACAAAGCATGATCTGCTCCAATCAGATCAGTCTAAACCAATTAAATATAAGAATTTGCTTGATGCACGTAGGATGCATCAAAATAGTAGATCTCCTAGGACACACAGTATCACATACCCCCAGAAAACAGGATTTGCCAGTGTGGCTGGATATAACAGTTATGCCCTTGCATTCCTCTGACTTCAACAAGTAGCCTGTTAACACAGTAACTGGGACAACCAGCTACAGTGCAGTAGTGAACAGCTTAAGAACGGTTTTAGACAAGATAGGACAGGACAGCATATTAAGTGCATCCAATTCAGTATATGCACCAAGGAAAGCTTTACATTTATATGTACTTAAACGCAGTAAAGGGCCCACAATTGAGCTCTGTTCTCAATGCTACTAGAACAGAGGGTAAAGATTTAGGTTTTACATTGAATATATTGTTCTCTCTCTAAGTCCAGTTTGACACCATTTTAGAGTTATGGCCTATCAGAAAAGTCCAGATGTTGAAACAGATTCTAAATGTCTCGGTTCTTTGCATCAAAACTTCTCTTGAGGAAAAAACCAAAATGGTTCTCCCACGTTTCAGTGTGCTTTGCTGGGTTTTTTTGGAACGTGACTTATACAGAATGAGTTGTAGAAGCCTTGACCTTGACTGCCCATCACATTCAGTGGTGAATTCTACTGTAAATACCCGGAGATTTGATAGCAAACTAAACATTCCATAACTTTGCATACAATGAGGAAGGTGGGTTGAGGTCCACAGCTGTTGGTCTCCTAAGATTTATAGACTGAGATGACTTTAGCTCTCTTCCAGTCCTTTGGGAAAACTCCAGTTTTAGGGACAGATTAATGATATGAAATTGATGTAGTAGCAATATATCCTGCTTCGTAGTTTGAAAAGTTCTGCATTGAGCAGATGAAGTCCAGTGGATTTGCGGTGATTTAGTACCTGAAAACTAATGTCTCCAATATGTCAGTAAATCTGCTAAACGAGGTGGTTTTGTAAGGGCGATTTTTAAGATGGATTGTCTGAAATGGTGCCAAATTTTATCACTAGTTTAGAGTCCAATATGGAGTACCCAGACACACTGAGAAAGTTTTCTGGTTCTGAAACTTATCTGTATATAAACTCAGCATGTGAGACAGATCCTTTAACAGAAAGGAGCTTTAAGCTTGATTTGTCTATTCAGAAGAGAAGCAAACAGGTCTCTTCCCCAATACCTGTTCCAATGTGAGAGAAAGGAGTCACCGATACTATTCTGCTTCAGATTGATGTTGCCAGTGCCTCGAAGGAAGCAATGATTTTACTGATGGGGCATGGAAAGGATGCCACAGCTATGCTGAGGGGCAAAACAGGGGGAAAAACGCCATTCCTGCACGTTTGTCTCAAATTTGGAACCCTGGCTGAGATTTTTATTAGAGACCAAAACCAACCTGGATATTATTAGTCCCATTCAACAGAATTCCTCTGGCAATCTAAAAAGTATAGGAATGGGTGGTTAAGATGCTTACATTTCCAGAGTCCCTAGATCTGGCTGAGTATAGCAGCATTTAAGGATAAAGTCGGGATCACTGAGGTTAACACCTTCAATATTTCTTTACTACCAAAAGAAGTGCATTTATGCATGCACATGTATTTTATTAACGATGGAAGCTAAACAGATCATAGACAAAACCTGGCTCCAATATTCCTCTAATGCCCAATCTAGGTACAACATAGAAAGGATACAAGTCAGATGTATGACCTGAACATTTTAAGTAACAGCAGAAGTCTCAGTGTTGCAGATGTAGATGCAATATATCAGTTAACAATCACTTACACCAAGATCTAGCCCTCTAGATTTTGTAGCAAAGCTGACTTAAAGATCCATATCAAATACATTAGGATACTGCTCTTTCCCGTTACTCACGCTGATGATTCAATTAATTTAAAACAGCAATGAAATTTCTCCATTATTAACCATTTAGGTCTCCAATCCCCTACAAGAGAGAGTTCAGAAGACATTGGCAGCCTGTGCAAATGTGGGTGGGCATAGAGGTAAGCAGGAAGATAGGGAGAAATTGCGGAAATACATAAGAAAAGGAAAGAACAGTAGAAAGAATTTGGGTGGGGAAAGGAAAGAAAACAGATGGGAGGATCTACAGAACATGAGGGGCAGTGAAGTTGAGTTGGAGGGACAAAAGGAAACACTGCAGGCAAATGCTGAAAACGACAGACCTTGATCCATTATAGGAAAGTAGTGAAGCCAGGAGGGAAAGGGCGTAGGTTGGCAGAACAGTGGATAGATTATTCCACAAACAGTGGATTTTGAATAATCTATTAAACAGGTACTTCCTATGGTACTCTACCAGCTCTGTTGAATGATCAAATACTAGTTGGTAAATACATCAAAAGATTGATGGATTTGAAGGCCAGGAGGGATCATCTAGTCTGACACACTTGCATAATACAGTGTAAGGACTGTAGGACTTCCCTGAATTAATTTAATTAATTTCTGCTCTGACAACCAGTGAAATCCATTGAGTAAAAAAAATGAAAAATTCTTTTCTGCTATTTGACTAGCTCTAATAGTAACACTTAATGTATCAAATAGAAAGGCAATTCACAATCTACAATTAAATAAAACACAACAAATAGTACCCAGCTCTTTGATTCCTTTTAAATTACAGAGGGGATGGTGGTACAGGCATTTATCAGCCTGGCTGGCAGGCTTAAATCTCAGGTTAGCAAGCATTGGGCAAATTTTTCAAGGGCGCCTTTACATTTTGGTTTTAGCTACTCTTGGGACAACTAAGAGAAAGTTTCAAGTTGAATCCAGTGAGCCAAGATTGCGTGAGGAAGCCTGATCTAAAAACGTTAGCCTCTATTATCAGCTGATAAATCATCCAGGCTCTGAGAATGAAAATGGAAGAGGAAAAGCTAGTTTTAAAAACTATTCAAGAGATTCACCGACCATCTGTCCCCTCTCTTTAGGTACTTTTCCTGCACTCGCTTGTATTATCAGATGGCAGCAGGAGCAGATCTTGTGGATCCGGGAGGAGAAGGAGTCCTTCCCACGGGAGCATTAAGCTAGACAATTTAGAGATCAGGGTGCCAGACTCCTGTCTCTTCCATAATTCATCCAGCTCATTTAATCTGCACTGCAGTCACCCCGTTGTGCTACAACAACAAGAGACTGTATGCCCTTCGAGGCAGGGACCAAGTAGAAGACAGGGAAAAAACCAGAAGGATACAGACACGAGTCAAAACAGCAGCAAGGGAGTTAGGGTCACCTGTAATCCTTACAATTAAATTTACTGAACTGGCTTTGCAATTTCAAGACCTTCGATCCGCTATTCTTCTGCATCCTTCCCTTCAGTGCAGCTCACACAATGTGTTGTGCTGTAAATACACTGGTTGGGGGGGGGGGGGGGAGGGGGGGGGGGGGGGGGGGGGGGGGGGGAAAGGAGCCTGAGATGCCTTCAGAAATGTAATTGTGGATATCACTGGGAACGGGGGTTACTGGTAACCATGGAAAGGAGCACAAACCCACTAGAGACAAGTTGTTCTTTTCGGGGGCTGGGGCAAGAACAGGAGAGGTTGCCATTCAGATATCTGCATTAATGGCCTTTGCAAAGCGCCTGTTACGGACGGCTGAGCACAGGAACAAACGTTCAAGCTAAGTTCTAGCGTCAAGTGGGGCTCATCTTTTAAATTTTCTCAAGGCAGACGCGTTCACCAGCTAGAGCGGCATGAAAGCGACATGGCCACCTTACGGGTTTTCCTTGCTGATACTTGCCAACCAGCATAGAATAGTTGGCTTAACCAGAGCCCTCCCATCTGCTTTTGTTTTCAAATGTGCTCTTCAGTCCTGAGCTACACTCAGCCCCTAAAGTCAATGGGCATCTGTTCTCCTCCACCCCTCGCAATCTGCCCCAAACTGCCATTCTGACAGCTATCAATCAAGTAGTAATATGCTGACCACAAGACCCAGTGGGACATGATTTTCAAGTCAAATGTAGCAGTTAGCATAAATAAAGCATTGCCCTGTTTTTATGATTCTGCAGCTGCTGCTAGGGACTCTGAATGCAACAAAAGTAAGGGGGGGAGAAAAGGCAAAGGAAAATGGCAATTCTACTTTTCTGAGTCATAACAATTATGACGTCGTGATAAGAAACGCTTTTCTATGAATTTTTAAGTACCAGTAATCCTGTTTTGCAATTGTCCCCAGGGAAAGAGGCGAGAGATTGAACGGGATTGACAGCTATTTTCATCCTGACAAACCCGGCTACAACTTAACCATCCTTAGCCTCACCCGCCCTATTCCTGACATTACTTGGCTTCTAAGCTTCCTTTGGCCCCTAGAATAAAGGGCTTGCCCTTTAAATACATTTAAATGGAAGATGCTTTTGTACGAATATGATTCTGAAAGCCAGCATTTATTTTTGAACACTGAGTATAAGACTCCGTGTAAGGAAGCTCTCAATACGCATTTGTCATGGTTTTCCAAAATACTTTGCAGAGAAGTGGGGAAGCAAAGGAAAGCACAACTACTAAGAGAGAGCCCACTTCTCTACAACCACCACATTCTATACCAACTGGGCCAATAAATTCCATGTGAAACTAACCCCAAGCAACCTTCATCTTGCTAACTACTAACACACTGACGTGAGCAGCACACAGTATGCCCTGGAAGAAATGGCTCCATGGGTTACCATCTCTACTAGTTCATTCTTACTAATGGTTCAGTCCTATATTCTCCTGAGTATACTCCACGTTGTCTCCCACCTCTTTCTATGAAGACCATGCAGTGATCAAAATGACTAATTTCACGTTTTTCCAAAAATTTCAGGTTAATTAAGCCCAGAACAAATATCAAAAATTTCCTCACAGGCCTGCCATAATTATCTAATTTCTAGCTTCAAAACCAGCATTTCAGCAGTTCCAACAATGCACACATCAGTGATAGAGTAACCCTAAATTTCTAGGAGTTTTGTTGCAAATACACAGCCAAATCCTTTTCAGAAGTCACATCTGAGCTGATCTTTAGTCTGGTTAGAAGTTTCAATTGATCCACGCACCTGCGGAATGAAGTTTAGCGGGCCACAAACAGCTGAATAAAAGCTCTTGCTCCACTGATTGCAGCTTTGATATCTCTGCGCAAGGAGGACCTCGCCTTTACGTTTAGTGGAATACAATGNGAAAGCCAGCATTTATTTTTGAACACTGAGTATAAGACTCCGTGTAAGGAAGCTCTCAATACGCATTTGTCATGGTTTTCCAAAATACTTTGCAGAGAAGTGGGGAAGCAAAGGAAAGCACAACTACTAAGAGAGAGCCCACTTCTCTACAACCACCACATTCTATACCAACTGGGCCAATAAATTCCATGTGAAACTAACCCCAAGCAACCTTCATCTTGCTAACTACTAACACACTGACGTGAGCAGCACACAGTATGCCCTGGAAGAAATGGCTCCATGGGTTACCATCTCTACTAGTTCATTCTTACTAATGGTTCAGTCCTATATTCTCCTGAGTATACTCCACGTTGTCTCCCACCTCTTTCTATGAAGACCATGCAGTGATCAAAATGACTAATTTCACGTTTTTCCAAAAATTTCAGGTTAATTAAGCCCAGAACAAATATCAAAAATTTCCTCACAGGCCTGCCGCCATAATTATCTAATTTCTAGCTTCAAAACCAGCATTTCAGCAGTTCCAACAATGCACACATCAGTGATAGAGTAACCCTAAATTTCTAGGAGTTTTGTTGCAAATACACAGCCAAATCCTTTTCAGAAGTCACATCTGAGGTGATCTTTAGTCTGGTTAGAAGTTTCAATTGATCCACGCACCTGCGGAATGAAGTTTAGCGGGCCACAAACAGCTGAATAAAAGCTCTTGCTCCACTGATTGCAGCTCTGATATCTCTGCGCAAGGAGGACCTCGCCTTTACGTTCAGTGGAATACAATGCCAAAATATATACAGGTCTGTCGCATCTTAGGCGCATTTAACATGTGCGATTTCAGCTTTATGTGGTCGGCAAAAACAAGAAAAAACAAAACAAAAAAAGAGAAAAATAATTTAAATACTGTTTCTGTAGTGTGGGCGATTCTGCCCGCCATTACACTCAATGTAATTTTGACTATACGCGGTTTTCGCTTTAGGTGCTGACCGCGGAACGTAACCCCAGCGTACGATGAGACAGACCTGTATTAGTACACCTATAGCACCCAGGGTTGTTCTGCCATATCATTCCTAAAGCAAATGAACACTGCACACAGCAAGCAACTGGATTACTGATACACAGCTCTTCACTTCATTGATTATACACGTTGCAGCTATTCCACTTGCTGGCTTGAAAAAAATTCAGCACCAATACCTGAAACGTGATGTATATCTGGCATATTTTGGTTACTTTCATTATGTCCATTATCAGCAGTCATTGGGACACCAGGAAGATTTAGACTAACAGCACAGAAAGATGGGAGACGGGGAAGCAACCAACGTTTTATAATGCTCCAAGACTGGTTTTAAATTTTCTCTTTTTAAACTAGACCACAGACCATCACACATTAAAAAAAGAACTACAGATTTCTCTCAGTGACATTCTAAGTATGCTCCAAAAACCAAGATCCTTAAATCAAAAGTGCATTTTTTTTTTTAAGCTTGTTAGATTAGGAACAAACCTGTTTATATTTTGCCTTTCGTGCAAACAGCACCGTCGCCAGAATTAATGCATGCAAATGAATTTGTTTTCTATAGAATCAAATGAATTATGAATGATGTGAAGGAAAGCTGCCATGAAAATGGTGTTTAGTGTCTTGAGATGTTCTGCTATACACTAAATTTTCTATTCCATTAATTTCTATGGCACCTCACATACAAGTCTGTCTCGCCTTCACTCAACTCCACATCTTTTCCAGGGCCCCAATTTTTTGACTAGTCACTGATTTTTGCCTGTGTCAAAGTGACTTGTCTGAACAGAGTGAGTTGGTAGCTTTCTTTGGTTTTGAAACCCTGGATTTCATTACCCACCAACACTTTGCTGGAGCTACTAGACCACATTGCAATTCAGACATTTTATATGACCAGATATCGCCTGCCCTCAGCAGCAGATCATGCAGGTAGTAAATAGACACTAGATCACAGTGCAGTGACCCAGGTTACCCAGGGGGATCTTCTACAGAACGTCAATATCAGTAACTTCAGTCATACCCCGGCTGACATTCTTCCAACTGTAATGCTGTTTGTACGTTGCAAAAGGGGAAAAACAAAAGAGGAAGAGGCTGGCTCTTTTGCTTCTTTACAAAATTCACAAGACCTTCCAATAAACCCAAAGGAATCCACCACACAGGGATCAGAAGTTAACCTATGTGGTCAGCTGTCGTTGACAGACAGCAAGGCAGATAGATGAGAAATGAACCACTGGAGGTCTCACCAAGCCCTCCCCCCTCCCCCTTTTTGAGACAGGGACAAAGAGATTACAACTATACCTGTGTGTCTGGGAGGTGCACACTACAAGTCGAACTGACAAATACCCAAATAAATGACATTTGCAGGTGCGACAAAGTTTTATCAAGCAACCAGTGAGAAGGAAAGTCTCCATGCACACCAAGGAGAAAGCAGCGACAGCAGGAGGAAAGAACTCAGCCCTTACGCACCCTGTACAGTTCACATCAAACCTACCTTTAGGCAACCATAAGGGCACATGTTCTCCTCCAATAACGGGTGTCCTGCACCTCCATTACTAGGCCAAACAGCAACACAACTTCTTCCAATCCCAGTCACTTATCTGCAACCACTCCCTCCCTCCAGATCTCCCAACACCACCTCCCCGCTGTCTATCCCCCCACCCCAAACACACACACTAAAGCCCTCTCAAAGTCATCTCTCCACCTGCCCCAGTGATCCCATCCCTTCTCACCACCTCCCTCACCTTCCAAATCAAACCCATTTATTGTCCCGACTCCTTCCCCTCTCCATATAAACATACCCCCACCTGCTTCTCCAGCTACCCCTCCACCTTGCCTTCTCTTCATCACTTAATGCCTACCCTGCAACCCTCTGACTGATTGCTCCTCCCCCAACTCGGTCTTAGAAGTCAGCCTGGAAGACACCTGACATTTCTTCTCTGATTCTGCTCCCAATAGGGTCGCTGACGACCTCCTGCTGGCCAAATCTCAAGGTGTCTACTCTGTCCAAACATCTCTGCTGCTGACATCCTCTCCTTGACATCTTGGACATACATTCTCCTCCTACCCCTCTGACCGCATGTTCAGTGGATCTTACTTTCCTACTCCCCCGCTTCTACTCTGTGGGCATTTCCCCAGGGCATTGTCCTCAGCCCTTTGCGCTTCTCACTTTATGCCATGTGTCTGATTTCAGCTTGCAGGATTCAGCAATCATCTGCATGCTGATGACTCTCACATCTCTCTCCACCTCTAAAGCCTTGCCTTTGATCCAACTGTGTCTCAGCTTGTCTCTTACATCTCCTCTTGAATGTCTTATCACCAGCTCAAACTGAACAAAGCCAAAACCAAAACTTTCCAAGTCATCTCCTCTTCTATCACTGTTGACACCCACCCCGGCCCAATCTTCTGCCTCACTCACACCTGCAATCTGGGGATTATTTATTTTCAACTCCTTCCTCTGCCTCGCTCCAGACAATAAGACCATTTCCCAATCCTGCCGCTCCTTCCTCCATGTTCCATCCTTTTCTCTCCATCCCCATATTTCCCTTTCAGGCGCTCATCACAACCCAGTTTTATTATTGCGACATCCTCCCCCCGTCCCCTCTAAGTGTTCAGAGGTACATGTTGCTCCCAAACAAAAGGTTACCCACTGAACACCTCTTCCTTGCCCTGTTTGAACTTCCCGTGAATCCTTCCACTGGCTTCGCCGCCAGCATCATCCCAAATTTAAGCCTTGTCACCACCACCAAAGCTTTTCATGACTCGGCTCATCCCCTCTCGCAAAGCTTGATGTTGCTTGGCAACCCCTCGAGTCTGCCCATGCTTCCAACCTGGTGTGTCAGTTTGTCAGATTCTCAACTCTGTGCCTCTTCCATGCAGCCCCCGAGTATGAGACCTCCCTGTGCTTCTCCACAAAACCCCTAACCCGTCCACATTAAAGTCCCTCTTGCAGACCTATTTCTCCTGTGCTGCGTATAGCGAATCAAGTCTGTCTCATCAGTCGGACTGTGAGCTCCTCTGAGCCAGGCGTGAACCTCTTCAGTTTCTGGAAAGTGCCCAAAGCACAAATGAGCCACCACCATAAATGATTGGGGATCAGTAGATATTTCTGAGAAGCCACAGCACCAAAAGATCCATGCACTCAGGATTTTGGGCAGCTGGTCTGTAGCATTACTACTCATAACTAGAAGCCAGGTCTCCCGAGTTCCAGTCCTGTGCATCATCCACTACAAATGCCTTCCCTTTATCCGTACAAGATTCATGAGGATTGTTATAATGCTGAACACAAGGATAGGCTTGGGGTGGGTGGGGTGAGATGTACACACACGTGTACTCACTGTCTCACCCTCCTGCCCACACCGACCCCTTCAGGTCCACCAGCCTGGAAGTGCGGGGGCTGAGCTGGCAGTCCCCAAAGCCATGGTTTAAAGCAGCCAATGCGGAACATACAATAAGATTGTGCTGAAAGTAACAAGGCAAACAAACCTCAAAAAACAAAACAAAAAGCCTGTGAGGCCACACTAGTCAGCCAGGCGATGCTATAAATGTTTCCGCTTTGGTAGCGTGTACGGGTCCTTATCAGATGGTCCCACTAACCTAGTCTGAGATTAGGGGCTTGATCCTGCCCAGTGCAGAGTGCCGCGTGTATAATGCAATATTCATGCTCCCCATCATTTTATAGGAGTGCGGGGGAAACGTGATCCTGCATTAACCAGAGCGCAGCCGCAGGGGTGTCCAAATGACCCCTGCCTAGCACCAGAAGCAGGGCATGAGGGGGAACCAGACAGACTCCAGCCAGCAGGAGCAGCTGCCGAAGCAGCCAAAGCTGGATCTGCGGCCATTCAGAGATCTTTCTACAGTTTCGACCGGGCATTCTCTGCCTGTACTGATCGGCTGCTTCCTCCGAGCCTCTGCCTTTCCTCTCCTCAGTCTCTCAGACCTGCCCCTGCTACCCTTTTCTCCCCACCCTGTCCCCCGCTTCCCTTCAATACACCCCCCTTCACTTTCTTCCCATTCAGCTGATCCCCCCCGAACCAAAAAAACAGTGGCAGTAACATGTCATTTGCTGCCATCCGCCCTGCTTGTGTGTCCTACCTCTTCCCCCACCCTGCAGCTGTCTTCTCTGTTTAGACTACAAGCTGTTCAAGGCAAGGACTGTCTGCTACTGTTCGTAAAGGGCCTAGTGCAGCGAGGCCCCCTTCTTGGTTGGTCTTTAGGCACTACCAAAATAAACAGAGTAAACAAGAGTGTAGTTAAGTTCATTAGCATCAGGATTTGAAACCCATACAAGCCCAGTCTTTGCCCACATGTTGCCCCTTTTTAATCTAATGCTTCAGTTAGATATTGTATTGTGGTCGCACCACCACCCTGCTAGGTGTTGTATAAACATAGGGAGAGAAAGTTCCTGCCTCCAAGAGCTACAAGTCTAAACAGACGGGGACAGGAAGGGAAACAAAAGCATGGAGAAGGAAAGTAATCTGCCCACGGTCACAGGGCAGGTCACTGGCAGAGGCTGGTATAGAACCCAGGTCTGACTCCTAGCAGTGTCCTAACCACTAGTCCACACTGCTGCATGAGCAATATAATAGACCAGGCACACTAGGAGTGCAACAATGACTTTTAGTCAGGGCAGAGGACTATTGCTATCACCCTCACTTCCACGGAGGGCCTGTGCTCTCAAGAGGCTGGAGCACAGCCATCCGGGTCTCCCTGCACCGCACTGACAAGGACCCGGGGGATGCAGGCTGAGGTGTGGTCAATTAGGAGGTTCAAGCTGTTTAATAATCAAATAAAGGCAGCTTTAAAAAAAACCAAATCACATGAGAATAGAGAGGTGGCCAATGTACTCTGAACTTGCCCACTTTACTCTTAAATTGGGTCTGTGACAGGCACAAGTCTCTTGTTCGCTAAATCATACGCGAAAAAAAAAATTACGCTTTCAAAATAAAACCATATGGAGCAAACTATTGCCATGAGGAGTGAACCGCCCAAGGTCTCCCCTGCCTGCCACATATCACAGCAATCAATTTTGTATCTGGAGTGTAAACATAATCTGGTTTATCACATTCCCATAATATTTTAGGGAAAAGGGATTTGGAAGAGCTACATTTCCCTGGAACCAAGAGACGTGCTAAAATAATGCCAAAAAGTCCGGATGGTCCACCGTTAGGAACACTTTGGGAGGCTGGAATGAGAGACATGGCAGGAGCTTAAATTAATTTCATAATTAAAATGTATTACAAGATGGCAAAGACTAATTTTAGATCACAAAAAACAACCGTTTTAAGGAAGTTAAGACTTTTTTGGGGGGGAGGTGCGTGAGTGGGAATGTATCTCCTGCATCCAATACCATCTTCCGTCATTATCTAGATAGAATAATTCACCTGGGATTCTTGGCAAAATCTACTCCCATGCTGCCCTCTATGTCCTCTGGCATGCCACTTGGCCACACCTCTTAAAGACCGCTTAATTTCTACTTCTTCAATTGAAGAAAAAAAAGTAGCATCCCGAGGGCCCTGCAAGTCTCCTTTAATGGGAGCAATGTTGTATATCCTAGAGCACTCAAAGGATTAATTCAGTTTAAAGGAAAGTTCCTTCTGGTTAAGCATTTTTCAAGTGTGTGACCAAGACAGACAAGCATTGCACCAAGACTTTAGATACATATTCTCATTAGTGTTGGAATACTGGACACTGTGCTGGGGGATTCATCCCGCACTCCATTTGAGAGAGAACAATCTAGTCTATAGCTCAAGCCACAAGTGTTCCAACACCAGAGGATAACTGATCACTAGCTTAGAGTCTGTAGGCTTAATAAGAGACCTACAAAAGTGTCTGATTTGGTCTTCTGGAGGAAGATAATGCAGAAAAGGTGCAAGCGTTATATACACTTTACCTTAAACGCAACCTACGTGTAAGAGGTCACTTACTCTACCTCCACAATCATATTTAACCTCCCCTACACAACAAGAGAACTCATTTTCAACCTTGACTGTCATGGAGGGTAAGAAAACAAACTTGGCATTTGGGATATACTGTAACATTAAATGCAAGCAAACGTGAATTTAACATTGCAAGACTGCCTGTGTCAGCACTACAAGCCAGGAAACTCCAGAGTTAAGGTGCAATTCCAAACCCTCACTCTGACCCCTGGTGTGCACACATTACAACAGAAGCACAACCTCGGACTCCATGCACGTGATCGGTAAGTATCAACTTAAAGATGGGGAGCCAGGGCAGATGGAGTGACTTGCTCATGGTTACACAGCAGGTTTCAGACCAAGTCTAAAATCCAAGTCTATTGCATTAGGCATACACTCTCCTGACCACTAGAGCACAGTGTCTCCCCCTAGGCAGGACACAACTTCTCCATGCGCTACCCTTATAAGTATCCATATGACAGAACCCAGAGTCTCCAACCAAGATTAAGGGCCGCGGTGCTGGGCACTGTACAAACACAGTAAGAGACAACCTGCCCTGAAGAGTTTACAGCCTAAACTAAGAGCAGACAAGAAAAGAAGCAGGAGGGGAAACAGAGGCACAGAAGTGAAGTGACTTCCCCAAGGTCGCACAGCAAGTCAGTAGCAGAGCAAACCCTCCCGAATCCCAGTTCAATGCCCTAGCCACTGAACCACACTCCCTCTCCTGTTAAAACACTTGACCCTTAGTGGTTTTATTTATTTATTAATATGGTGCTCTCAGAGTGCTTTAGAAAGCCCCAATTTACAGGCAGCCTGACAAAAGGGTGCAAAGAAGTCAGGCGGGCCAGTTGCAGAGCAGAGCACAGAACACAGGACCTCGTACCACCCCGCCCTGCGTTCAGCACCCTAAGTCCTGGGGCGTTCTGATGGGGAGCACAGTTACTGCAAGAGGATCTCTGTTGCCGGCCCATGGTTTTCCATGAAATATTTGGCCCACTGCTGGGCTAGTTCAGAGCAATTAAAGGGACTAAACAATCTACCTTGAAGCAGAGCTAGCTATCTTTGCACACACGCCCGGTAGGTCATTCCTTAGATAAGCATTTAAGCCAACAAAAAACCTCCAGTGTACGTGCTTGGGATACAACTTTCAGATGCTTGTAACTGTAGAATCAAAACCAATTCCCTCCTGACTAAGGCCAAACACCGCTTCCCAGCAAGGATGGTTTCCATGCCAAACTTCAGACGCCAGGCACTACCGCTGCAGCCCTGATAAAGTCACCATCATTGTATAGTTTTTAAACAAGGGGGGGGGGGGGGAGAATGCTTTGTTTTTAATTTAATCCCAATGGCTGAACTAATTTTTTGCTCAAATTTTCCCCTTTGGCAACAGACTAAACCCGGTGATCATGTCACAAAGCTACTATCTGAAAACGGGCTTATTATAGTACAAACTGCTTTGCAACTTTCTCTACTAGGCATCCGTTATACTAAGAGAGTACACTCCATGTACACCTACAAAGTGTCCAGGGTCTTTAAGCATTATATAGCCAGGAGACATAAAAACAGACTGTCAATTTAGATGCAAATGTATTTTAGATGGGACAGAGGGCTTACAAAAGAAGGTAGGCGATACGCTGGTTTCTTCTGCTAAGGCTATTGTAATTTGGCTCCCGAGTGTATTAGACCTTATTAGGATGGGTGACTGGATGGCTCAGGGGATTGGTAATGGGATATACAGAGACTTTCACCTCTAGGTCACCCTCTGGTTGAAATCCAGCCCAGCTCAGTAATGACTGAGTCTTTACAGTCTGAAAGCTGTTCAGGCTTCATCCCTTCCTTAGAGGGCATGAATCTAAATCACAAATTGGCACCCTTGTCAACAGCCTGAGCAGAGGTCCAGGACAGAACAGGCATGGAGACCACCACCTTCTCACCACTTCAGGCAAAAACTCCACTGCATACTGTTAGGAGCGCTGTCCTATTACTTCGATTATGGTAGCACTCCAGATGTTGTTCTTCCTTTACATTTGAAAAAAACAACTAGATGTTCCCTGACTCAAAGAACTGAAAAGCACCACCAAATTTGCACTGCTTCTGCCCATGCTGAACCTGTTCTGTGATCAAAGGGATTCACTTCTTTAGGGCTCTTAGCCCAGAACCCTTCATAAGCAGCACAGATCTTACTAAAGAGAAAAGACTAACACACAATACTGGGTCCCAAGGAATAATGGAACACCCACCACCGATGTGCAACCCGTTTTGAAGGCCTCAAAGTTATCCTGCACAGCAAATCACTGCGGAAGGTGGTGGACAGCACCAGGGGATTCCTGATTGAAGCCTCTGGAAACCTGTTGGAATTTGTCCAACTTGGTAGATTTTTTTAAAATCCCAGATAAGTGGAACGCTTTAAAGCCTGCGCAGGAAATCTACTCTTCTTCCAAGCGATTTCACTCCACGTATTTCATCCTGTTGTCTCCCCCCACCCCCAAAAAAACTGCAACTCACACTCAAATGCGCACGTGCACACCCCCACACCTTGCCACTTCTCAGTGAGGATATCTTCCAACTCCCACCCTAGGAAAGGAACCTGGTTCTGCCCTGCTTAGACTGAGTGAACCTCAGCCAGAAATGGCCAGTTCTCTGGCTTGGAACACAGTAAAAGTATCAGATTTCACAATTCCAAGGATGTTGTTACAGGGAGGTTGTGACTGCTCCAAGCTGAATCTTCTTTAAGTGGGCAATGAACCAGTGCCTCCTAGTACCATGATGTTCAAAAGTGACTGAAAACAATTAGTCTTAAACCTCTCTATGCCTTTCAGTCAAAAGATATCAATCTATGGCACCTCATTTGTAAATAGGGGTGTTCTCCTTAGCGTCCTATCTGGATGAAAATCTGAGTATTTCATATCATACCTCGATTCCACCTATACTTTACATGTCACACACTTTTTGCATTCTGAAGTGTCCCTGTGAGCTCTGAAATAGAGACTGCTACCCATCCCACATACAGATGAACTTTAGTTACAGATAAAGTGCCCTTAGATCGTTATGGATGAAAGGTGCTACATGTAAGTGCGATATCAGCGTAGGGCTCTATTGAAAGCAGCTGAGAACCCTCCATAGTCCTAAGGATTTCATAAACAAGACGTGCTAATAATGCGTACAAACCCTTTCATTTACACTGGCTTTGATTACAAGGATGTATGAAGCATACTGCAGAAATTGCCTGACAAGAATTTGGATCTTACTAATCTTGGTAGAACATTTATAGTACTTGCACAATTTTTGCGAGCTTTTAGGCATGTGCTGACTGAAATAAAATAATTTCAATAAGATACGCTTTTGGGTGCCCAGAAACGTACTGAAGCGTCAAACTGCAATATCTACAGTGATGAAACAAGATGCTTCAGTGCACTTTATACCTACTAACCTAAGCCTTGCCTACACTGGGGAACCAGCTCCATTTCCCGCAGCCGATGGCCAGCCACTGATGCACCAGCACAAAACCCAAGTGCAGAAAGGGCCAAAAGCAGTTTTGCTAACCACTGCTTCCAGCAAAAGGCAAGTTTGCAACAGTTCAAATCTCAGCTTTCCTGGTCTATATTTTGGATTTGCACAACTGCAGCTAATATTGGTGTCTCACTTCTGATTGCTGGAAATTCCCAGTGGAGGCAAAGCTGGCATGGATGGCAGGGAGAAGACATTAAAGTTATTTCCTTCTGGACACAAGATATGTTCCCTCCCCACATTATACAAGAACAAAAGCCCTGATCCCACAAACACTTACGCCCATGGGTAATCCCACTGAGCTTAATGGGACCACTCACCTTAAAAGTTACTCGTGGGTCTAAGTGAATCCAATAGCATCACCAAAGCTGGCAACATGTGACTAGGTGACAGTAGGTCAATGCCCAGCCTCTCCACAGAGGACTTGGATATTGGTTACAAAACCTTCAAGGGCTGTTTGCCCTTTGTTGGTTTCATGAGCACCAAACTGAACTCCCAAACATTTCACAGCAAGGGACAGCTCAAANGGGGGGGGGGGGGGGGGGGGGGGGGGGGGGGGGGGGGGGGGGGGGGGGGGGAAGGGAGGAACAACCACCCAACAACTCAGAATCTAGAGTCACAAATACTCTCTCTCCTGGCAGCTTCATGGAGAACATGATCACAAACGGAAGTTTATAAAGTAGCTACTCTGGCCAATAGCTGGACAGGCTGTAATCAATTAGAATGCGTTTCTGGAGAGGAGCTTGGCCCATGGTAGTTGCCAATAAAAAGCAAAACGTACATTGCAAAGTCACTGCACAAGCTTGCCAGCTGAGATTTGTAGCAACATGAGCACTCCTCTCAGTAAAAGTCAATTGTTCTATCCCAACTACAGGGTGTACATCTAATTCACGAGTGCCCATGAAACCTATCAGTGTCAATTTGCCACCCTATTAGCACACTGCTGGGTGATAAATACACTGCATGGTCACCTGATGCTTTGTGTCTCTAAACTGTTGTCCATTGTTTGCCTTTTGATTGTAAGCTCCTTAGGAGAGTTGTGTGGTTCCGAGCGCACTGTCAGCACTCAGAAGCAATCTTCTGTATCCAGGAGTTTTAACTGATCAGTCGGCTTCATTTATTTATAGCTGTAATCGCTAAAAATTCACACCAGGTAAAGGTGAAATCTAAACAAGTCGTTATCCCCACCAAAAACAGCCTGGTTAAAAATAGCCACATTTCAGCAGAGCCCATTTAGCACCCAAGAACAACGCTATGTTTTTTTACGAGAATACTGCATCTTCTAAATAAACCAGAGTTAAAGCCTGGAGATGAACAGTTAAAGGACTCAACCCACCATTTCTCCACCCCAGCTTAATGTAAAGCAAGTCAGAACCAGGGTTTTCTTCAGCCTGAGCCAAACTCTCCCCCCATCAGATGGCTGAAGCAAAGAAATAAAACGATCAGTCCTTAACTTTGAAATCTTAAGCATATTCATTGTCCTTCAATTTCCCATCCCTCCTTGCTTCATGGCCCTGTGGCTTGGCAGGCCCTTCCTTTTCCTTTCAGCGCCCCTCTATGAGCATTTCACAGGCTTCCTTTTCTATTACAGCTTTTATGAGCCCATGGTTAACCCTTTCTCTGCTTATGCTGGTGTTGAGAATCACAAGCTCTCTTTATTAGGTAACTGGTGCTGGACCTTTCCCCCTCTCCAAAGAGCATGACAAGATGAAAGGGCATTTCTCAGCAAGGTGGGAGAAAGGAAGGGGAGAGGGAAATCTACACAAATTTGGCATTTCCAGGTCAAGCCAGATTGGAGATATGAGCCAAAGAATAAATTGGAAAAAAATTCAAACATTCAAATTCTGATTTTTTATTTATTTATTTATTTATTTATTTAAACCAAGAGAGGTGTATGACAGTTAGGGTGTTGTGAAAATTTCCTCAAACTTCCTAGAAAAATCCTGGCCTGAAATGAGATGTGGCATGCAAAGTTTCAAGAAGACTGGGGAGGTGATTAAGAACAGTTTGTGGCAGTGGGTTTGAACAAGATTAGGCTTAAGGTTGATACAACAGCTACCATCCTCCCTCTTCAAAATGTACCGGTGAGAAAGGTCTTCCAGACACTTTTCCATCTTTGTGTTTATGACAGAATGTGTCCAGTGCAAGATCCCATTTTTCCTACATTGGTAAGGAGGAGAAATGTTTTTCCTCCCCACGTACACTTTCAACAGGAAATCACTAAGCAGCACGAGGCTTGGCAATACTCACTGACCACATTCTGCAGAATTTCTGTATACTTCCTCAACAGGACACACTACCAAATATCTATTCCATTAAGGAATTATTTCTTTTAGTTTGTAAAGCAATCACCACTGCTTTCTAAGAGGCAGAAGGGAAAAAACCAAGCAGCTTGGAGTAACCTTTCCAGTGCTGATTGAACATGTGGCACTGAAATCAGTAGCTACCTAGAGAACTAGGTATTGCTCTGGTTGAATTCCTTCCTCTTTGCCCCTCTGGAGACAGAAGCGGTTTGCGAAAACAAGATAGTTTATCTCAACTTGAGTCCCAAGCAAGCATTTGTTTGGAATTATTCGCCCACCCCTTCCTGAATAGCATTACAAATAGCCAAAGACAACATGTGCCAGTGAATGGCACCTGTAGCCCGATCTATAGATTATATATGGGCTGACATGCAATCCCCCGCCATAATACAACACCCCAGCCATCCAGTGTTATTCAGCCTTCCTAAACAGAGACTGCCACTTTGGGTCTGTCTGCAGTGCCGCTGGGAGGTGTAATTCACATGTGCTAGCTCTGCTTGTGCATGCTAGACATAGCAGGGTGGGTGCGTCACTAGGGATATAAAGAAAGTTTTAGAAAAGTTATAATTTTAATCATTTATCGTTTAACCGGTTACCTGAGGTCACGTCGGCCGATGCAACGAGGTTGGCCCTGGGGCCCCTCTGGCCGACGCACAGGGGGTTAACAGTTAAGGCCGGTTAACGGTAAGCCTAATGCTTATCTGTTAACTGTTTAACCTTTTACACCCCCATGCACCTTCTACACCCCCATGCGGCACACCTACGTACCTAGGATCTCAGACAGGATCTTAAATAGAGATAAATTAAATTGCTCCTGAAAATTCTCTCTGTAAAAAGGGTGTGTGGGGAAAGGGGTGGGTAAATGGCTCATCATCCAGCGGGAGAAATATAGCTGTTCTAAACAGAGATGAAATACACTCCCGAATGATCCACAAGTACACTACCGGCGGTAGCCTCTCTTCACCCTCTCCATGGCCTGCTATTAAAACTGTGGGAGCGCTGAAAAATCCCCATGAAAAGGGATAAAATCCCTAAAAAGCAAGATCGCGGTCTCAGACTTGCGAGGAGACAAGATGCTCTAGTAAGGGACTTTTGCCTTCTGATCCTTTATTCGCCGCTTCTTTCGTGGCAACTTCCATCTCCCAGCAAGCCTACAGCTCAGGCATGGCATAGCTGGTATGCCAAGAACCATGCTCTGAGTGAGGCCCATTTACTTTTAACCCAGAAGGCTGTAAACCGGACTAGGATCCCATGAGATCACAAGGGTCAGGGTGGGTCACTACTTGGATTAGAAACCTGTGCATTGCAGAAAGTACTCAGCGGGTCACCATTCCCTCTGAGCCAGTTCTGAACCAACGAGGCCAATCCCGTCCCTGCAGCGGTGTGCGACTCCTGTCTGGGAGCGTGCGAGTTGCTTGCACACAGTGTGACCAGGGACAGCCGCCGGTGAGCCTGGTGCCTGTCCAAGCAGGCAGGGCTGGGAGCAGCAGAGCCATGCCACAGGAGCTGCCTGCACTGGGCGCTGACTCCTGCAAGCGGTGGCCTGACATGCTGCTGCTTTTGCCGCTGCAGTTCCTGGCCCGGTCGCTGGCCATGGCTGGTCTCACTCATTGTCGCTCGAGTCCTGCAGCTCCGTGGATATAAATTCTGTATCCGCGCAGGGCTCTACCAACCTCTCTTTCGCATCACTCAAATTCACCCACCAGCATATACAGGCATAGGGTGAGTCATGGTGCCTTTACTAGGACACTTCTGACCAGCTTTTAGGCTACCTTAACTGGTGAACTCAGCCAACGAAGCTGTTTCATGTGCCTTTAAGCCTCGGGAACTTTTCTCCCCTTTCCTCTCTTCTGCCTACAAGATGCACGTATATAACAAGGCAAGAGACCAACCGCTGGTGAGCAGGGTTAATGGGCAGCATGTGGAATGGGGACACGGGGACTCATCCTGAGAGAAGCACAATTTTAGTGCAAAAGCTTAGCCAGGAGAGGAGTTCACACGCTGTAGTAACGAAGCACCCTTGGACTGATCGAGCCTGCACAGAAGAACATCTGAACTTCTGGCTAGTTAAGACGGGATTTACTGCACTTTAGTAACTGCAGAACAGGCACCACCTGGCATTTGTATTGACTCCACCATCCCTTCAACAGGCAAGGGACCAAAAACTCCTCTTGATGTGCAAGATAAATGGTCATAAGCAGAGAAGGGAGATCGCTCACTGGCTTAAAGTCACCAAAACAGTCCTGCACAAGGGGGGCGGGGGAGGTAGGAGTGGCAATGGAGAGAGCTGAGGTACCATCCCATGACTCTTACTACAGACATCCTGTCCATCGCCAACACAGACGCTTCTGGCTGGAGTTGACCAAGAGATGGGACAAACTTTCACAACAGCTCTCACTAGCAGAGAGGCCCTTCTCCCCTCTCCCCACATGCCAAGCACTGAGCGTGTGCAAGATACTTAGCAGAAAGATTTACTGTGGCTGGAACCAAAGCTTAAGAGATTTATAACATTCAGCCTTCAGATCACTTTCTAGAAAGACTCTTTACTGTATTTTGGCTAGGGGGTCTTTGCAGCAAGTCATTTTTCTAATTGATTCATTAGCTCTCCAGTCAATTAACATGTTCAGGAAAATCATTAGGGTACAAAAAGGCCTGCTCATATTTGACTCCATACACTATGTAATCGAGGGCTTCACATCACACCAACGCCATCGGAGACCAGAGTTCGCTGCAGCTAATGAGCATCTCATCTAAATGCTGAAGTTTTCAGGATGCACTCTCTTTGGTCACAGTGCATTTTTGCTTCACTTGCGCCTTGAGGTGGGAACCGCAAGCTCTTTGATAAGTGCATTGCAAGGAGTTGCCTCGTTCCACCGTAGCTCCTCTAGATCCTCAGCCAAAACATTAGCTGCAACCTCCTACAGCAAGGATCAATCGATAGCCTCAGGGCTCAAACACCAACTGGCAAGAGAACTAAGTCTACCAGCCAGAGGCTGGACACACAGGCTATCCTACAAACCCAGCATCCGACAGGGTAAATTCTGGGGTCCTTACTAGCCACATCCAGGGGTCAATAGCCTGGCAAGAAGCACAGGGTTGGGATTCCTATCAAAGTGTGCCCCTGTTTCGTGGGGGGGCATTTTCATATCAACCACCAGCCAGCAGATGTCTGAAATGTGAAGCCCTCACTCACAGCTGCTGGCGTTTGGAAAGGAAAATAAAGCTCCTTCTCTCCCACTGGATCTGTGGGCCATTGGGACTCCACTACTCTGCTTTGCGCTCAGCTTTCAGGCTGCTGCCAGGAGAAGGGAGTCTCCTGTAATCTAACCCCTCCCCCCCCCCCCCCCCCCCAGCCTCTTCCCTTGGGTTCCCCCTCCACAGGGCCTGCCCCCTTCCCTACTACTCAGTGCTTCTCCCACAGGAGCAAGTGAAGTCAGCAAGACTCTTGTCGTTGTCTCTGCTGCCTTCCAAATCCTGAGTTTATTTATTTAAGTTTATTAATAGCATCTATCCATGCTCTAGGCACCTATAAAAATATTAACACAAAGGATAAATATCCCTAATATGCAATTTTACCGCCTGAAGACACTTCACAGTAGCCTATCACTAATGCAGCTCCTAATTGCCTTTTGCAATTAAAGATCTACCATAGCTCTCAATATACCCTGCCCTTAATCATTCTCAATACCACCACCCCAGCCCTTTTGCAGCACACCCTCAAGATGCTTGGTCAGACCAAAGGAGAGGGAAAGGAGAGAGAGTTCCAGGGACAGGGTGACCAGCCTTCCTGTACCACCACCTTTCACAACATGCACTGATAGCTCGAGCACCAGCAATGACTGCAAGTGCACAGGTATCATGTAAGCAGACAGGTGGTCTCTTGCAGACCAGGGCTCAAACCAGGAAAAGCATTATAGGTCAACACCAACATATTAAATTAAACCCTGAAATGAACTCGGAACCCATGCAGATCTTGGAGAACTGGCACAATGAATGCTCTCAATGGGAAGTACCACTTAAATGGACAGTCACGTTCTGAGCCAAATTAAGTTTAAGAGATCTTAAGATGCAGCTCTATGCACTCCATGGTGAACCTTATGCTGGTCCAGCTGAAGGTACAGATGACAAAAGCAGCCTTGGCCACACTTCTGCTCCCCGAGTTTGCTCCTGGATGCTATGTGAAATGAGGACCTGAGTGGTTCACAGTCATTGCACTACCTCCATCAATAGGGCAAATATAATTTTTGTTCCCACAACCCTCTTCTGAGCCAGCTATCCCACACCCACGCCCCAGGTCTACCTAGAGCTGGAGTAAGTTGTTAGTCAAGTCCGACGAGATAGACTGAAGTGGAGTGTAATCACGGTGCTGAAGGCATCGTAGACCGTGCTTCCAAAAGTGCCTATGTTCATTTCCCAAAGCAACTTAGGTCTTCTAGTCTGACCTCCTGTATATCACAGATCACCCACACCACCCAGCACAATACTAGAATTAGACCAAAGTCAGACAGCCCACAAGAAATTCAACTATTATATGCCACAGACAGCCAACAGGAAGGACCAAAGTGCACCAATGCTGGAGACCCCTGCAACGGCAGGGGAAGATTAAGTGCTCTATATCCAGATAATCCTGGCAAGTGACCCACACGCACTGGCGAGACCCCTGAAATGCATGAACTCCCCCTATATGTTATAGGCCAGGATTTCCATTTGCATTGAACAGCGGTGTAAAAAAAGTTCACATGCTACTCTGGGCAGTTTACATTCACACGCTACGGTGCTTGAGAGGGACTCCAGCTTACAAATGCTACATATTGCTGAAGGCATTTTGAACAAAGGCCTTTCCTGCAGGGAATGTGCGTACTAACAGTATTTTAGCTGACAAGGTAACTACTCTAAAGAACCTGTTGGCCGCATGACAAAATGGTCAAGATAATTTACTAGCCCAAGTACAAAAAAAAAAAAAAAAGTCTACTCTGCTTGCTCTTTACCATAATGATTGACAACAAAAGATAGTCTGACTGGCGAATAGAGTTTTGTAAGGGTGCTGTAGAGTTTATATCAAACTCTCATTGTAACACCATGCAGCACTGACTATAGCATGCATGGCAAAGTGATACTGCATGTATGTTTTAGCCACTTTTCCAGCTCTAAAGAGTTCAAATATTAGAGGAAGCATTAGCTAAATTAAGAAGCTACACAAAACACACTAGAAAGGCTAACTTGCTGTAACAAAGATTTCACACATCTCCAAGGGGAGGAGCAAAAACCAGGAGACCTAAACATTCCAAAGCCTGAGCTGCTTTGTTAAGCAAACTCATGCTACCATTAATATAGCAGAACCCACTTTGTGACTTGATACATAGTGAAAGCAGGATGTCCATAAAGCCCAGTTTGAGGTGATTGGGGACTACTACTATACCCCTCAAACTGGTATTTGGGAGAAACATCAACTTACCTTCAGTAGTCATGCACAGACATCAAATCTCTGAAACACAGGCAGCTGTTGTAAAACCCAGCTCCTTCATATAAAACCTTATCACAAAGTAAGTTCGACTACCAACAGCAGAATGAAAATGAGAGAAAGTATTGGCTGCTATCAGGGTAGCCTAAAACAGGCAGGTAACACTACCCCAAATCCCTGAGACTCATGTTCTACACAAACTGCTGATAAGTCATTCACTGACCAGTCTATCTTGCTCTCCACAACCTTGTATTGTCTTTACTGGGTTCATTTNTTTTCCCCCCCCCCCCCCCCCCCCCGAGATCCACATTTGCCTCTTACTCTCCCTGCTTTTGTTCAAACTCCAGCTTCCTATCTAAAAGCATTTTGATGGGTTTTGCCCCTTCTGGCATTGCATTACATCAGCAAATCAGAAAGGAGTTCGGTTCACCAGGATTCCAAAAGGGCCTAGGGAAATTACCTTAGCACCACAGAAAATGAAATACATTCTGCTTAGCTAATAAGGGCAATCCTTTAAGCAAAAAGGAAATCCTATCTGTAATACACAAGTTTAAATAGTATTTATTGGGCTTGAGATTTGCTGTGTGATTATGGTGCCAAGGGCGCTTGTGGATCACCTACAAAAGACAGGTGAAAGAGAAACAAATTGAGCATCAGTGCCTCTAAAAACAGGTGGTCTTATTAATTTATTTCTAATATCACAAAACTACTTGTAAATTGCACATTGTCTCCAAAAATAATTGCCTCCACAAAACCAGGCCATAATGAGGAAGCTCTAGCTGGGACAAAGAAATTCAGAAGTTTAAAAAAAATTATTTGCAAGAGGGACGGTGCGCCAAGCCTAGAAGGAGCCGTCTGCATTGTTCTGGGTAATCCAAACAGTTTTTGTTTTGTTTTGGAATGCCAGTAATTCTAGTGGCAGGAACAGCAGCTTTACGCTCAGAAATGAACCAGCTGGAGAGCTGCAGCCTCATGAAATAATGAAATGCCAAACCAACCCCTGCATCTTCCACAGTCTCTCAGGTCACCTACCAGATTAGAAGGCCTGTTGCTACGGCAACCATATCTTGCAAGTGCTAGCTGAACTTCCCCATAATTTTTAACCCTTTAACTAGAACAAGAGGGTAATGCCAATAATGCAGTACACACAAACTTGGAGTTACTGTTTGTTGTTAACACACCAGAAATTTCTTTCCTTGATGTACTCTGTTTTAGCTATTTTCCTAGAAACTAACATTACTGAACAATATAAAAAAAGATCTAGCAAACTTCATATGCATCTGGCAAGGCGATGAAAAAAAATCAGGTTATGCATATGAAATATGAACATGCAAAGCAAAATGGAACTTTTACTACCCCTCGTGGTCAGAATTAGTGGACTTGTATTACAGAATATGGGTAAACCCTTCTGTGGTAAACAGAAGGCAGACTGAAGCCATACTAAGGGCGACAGATGGCCAATGCTGTACTAGCACCTTCCAGTTGTCTAAAAGCAACCTACTGCCAAATGACAAGGTTCTTACCTCTCCCTCTCCCCCCCGCCCCCAATAGCTTCATGGCAAAAATGTCACAAAAGTACAACAGTGATGTCACACACCCGCATGGCTCCACAGCAAGTTCTCTCACTCGCAGGTGCGGAAGAATTTTGTATCTGCATGCCCAAAGCTTTATAGAAGTACAGTCAAAGAACAAAGTAGAATGCTGGCACTGCCAGATGTCTTGTCAACTTTGTATGTAATTTGAGAAACAAGGGGGACTTTCTAGGAATTCATCCTAGCTGCGGGAAGAACAAATTATCAGCAGGTTTTAGTTGTGTACAGGCCTTGAACGAGATCTTTAAAAAAGATTTTCTAAAGAGGAGTAAAGTTCAAACACTAGACTATCCCAGGCTATTTCAGTTCACTGGGAGCAGCAGAGTGAGGGATCTGCTCTGCGGAAAGTTTATTTTCTGCCTCCCTCCCTCATGCGGGAAGCAAATCCACCTGCTTGATCTGGATCACATCTGCCCCTACAGCCCCCACACATCATGACAGGGTGAACCGGACTAGAATCTTATCAGTTACACTCAGCTGCTGATTCCACCAGCTAAGCAAGCACTGTGTACAGCAGCAGCAGCATGGGTGCGATCCTCAGGTAGGGAAAAAGAGGGAGGAGAAAGGCCAAAAGGTTGAGTGCAGCACTAAAGGGCAATCAAGCAGCATGTCACAGAGGGGGATACAATTCAGTCCTTTGCTCCCTAACCAACAGGAGCTAAAAGTTTTGAGAGGAGGGAGGACACAGCCCGAGGCCCCTAGTGAACCCCCTTCTGACCAGCTAATAAACAGCATGTTGGAAAGAGACTCAACTGCTCTATGCTGGAAAGGCCGCTGCAGGCACAGCTAAGAGAAGGGGGCAAAGAGTGTGTGTTGGGGAGAAAACAAGGGTCCCAGAAGGTTCTCTTCCTTGGAGAAGTTGAGAGCCCAGAACAAAAGGGACTGAAATAGAAAGAGGGGGAGGGGAAAGATGCACAGAAGGGAGAAGAAAATGGAGAATGGCATAACTCAAGGGTGAAGCGGAAGAGAAGTGCATGAAATCTTTATTTTTCCTTCTCTCTGCCCCCTCCCCTTAAAGCACATGCTGCGTTTTAACAGGACAGAGGGGTAGCCAAATGCACTCCGAACCCCTTGGAATCCTTCCCCCATTTGAGAAGGTGCAGTAGGGAGAGAGGCGGCCCTTCCCTCCCGCCTCCAAGCTAGTCCCAACAAGCTCCTGGGAAAGTGAGGCCAATTTCAGGTTTTGTCTTTGGTCAGCATTAAGCACTGCTGAGGGGAATTACGTTGTTTTTATTAAGTTAAATAAAAGGGCAGCCTGTCTACGAAGACCAGAGATGCTGGGATAGAGCTATAATGGCAACAGGGCTGGGGCCGGGCACTGCAGCCACTGTTTCTAGTGTTTATCGCTGGGCTGCACACTCAACCTGAATCTGGTAATCTGCCAGCTCTTATTATGTAAGGGATACAGATATGGAATGTTTGAGAAATTACCCAACGGATTCTAAAAGGGACAGGCACCCTGCAATATGATCAGCTACAGTAAAAGCTTTAACAGGGCTGCCTAACATTCCCAAAGATAACACTCCGTGTACCCCTAAAAAAATTAAAATGATGCCCTTGTTACTCACCCCCCACCTCAAGCGCTAATTTGACACTGGCGGCGAGGAGCATTTGGTCTGCAGTCAAAGCAATTTAATACTCTGTCATTCCGAGAGTCAATCTCTTTAGAGAAGAAAAAACCTCAACTGGCAACAGAAACATTAACCACGTAATTGCCAGATTCAAAATATCCAGCACCTGCCACGGTGCAGGGCCCAAGCAGTTATGAACAGCCGATTTCAGACATTTGTTAGAACCTCAAGAAGTTGTCCTGCCTATGTGTGAACGTGAGATGGTAGCTGCACAATTCTTTCCATGTACCATTGTTAGAGATGTTCCAGTATTGCAGGGTCCTTCTTCCTGTCCCCCTCTCCATGCCCCTGTTTCCCCCAGGCTGCTCTTGGGTTGAGACAAGCTGAATGCCTCAAAGTTCATTCTAATTCATTTCACATTAATGGGTTTGAATGAGTAGCACCTAGTGGTTGTCAAGCATGCAAGTGCCATACAGATGGTAGTGAGAGAAGACTGTCCTGCAGTCGTCCTTTCAGACAAAGTCCCCACTGAAGTCCATGAGATTTTTGCCCTGACCCTAAATGTTGTGGGGTTTNGGGGGGGGGGGGGGGGGGGGGGGGGGGGGGGGGGGGGGGGGGGGGGGGGGGGATTTGTTTCACAGCAAGCCTTGGAGGATGAATTCCTGAATTCCAGGGTGACCCGTGGAGGAAAGTACCAAAGTCTGGTGCTGATATATACCCAATGCCATCAAAGTCAGGGCAGGAGCCAGGCAGAACATGGACATTATTAAGGGATGGGGCTGGAACCTGGTATTTTACCATTGCAGCTTATCTTAGGAGAGAGAAAAGAAGCCATCTTCAGAAACAGCAAAACTGGGCTAACAGTTCATTGCAGCACTTCCTCTTCTTCAGCTGCAAGGTTCTCCATCACACTGCATTATGGGTAAGGACCCAAACACCACCACCATTCACAGCATCTCACTTGACTTCTTTACCGGTCAGTTCCACATGCCCCCCCCCAAGTCTCCACTGGCATTTCGCTGAACTAGTTTCAACCGTTTAAATAGTCTGCCTGGCAAATGTAGAGAGGGCCAAACCATTTTAAATCACTCCCAGACACTGTGCTGTAGCTTTAGGTCCCAATACGGGGTAGTCAATAGGGGGATCACAGGCCAAACCCGGACCGCCAGACTCTTTTGAACAGAATCTTTTTCATTATTATTTTTGCTGGAGTCTGGACCTCGACTATACCTTTACCAAGAAATCTGGACTTTGACAAAACCTAATTGACTACCCCTACCCACAGTGCTCACACCATGCAGGTATGCCTTACTCAAAAGCCCAAACCGGTTGGAACCATGATCAACAAATGCTGTCACCCAAGACCAGTGCACATGTCTTGGGTTTCACCCGCACCAGTTGTGGAGTGGAAAGGATCCGGGTTGCATGATCACTCTGCAGCAGGAGCAGCGGGCACAGCGCTTTGGTGAAGGAGCACTGGGCCACTCTGCCGCATGCAGCTATCCACCTGACCCAAGAGCACATATACAGCAACAGTAGCCCACGTAGGTTTGTCTTGGCAGGATAATGCAGGCGATCAAGGCTTGCCGGCTCTCTGAACTACCATGCCTCAGTTGACCTGTTCCTCCCTTGATATCAGTGTGTCGTCCCCCTCCCCCCCGCCATTACATACACACTGTGTTTAGAGGTATGCTGGTCTCCCAAACACTCTGCTACAGAAATGCTCCCCTTTTTAAACACCGCTCATTTACCACATTATATGGCTCTCTACTAGAAATCTCTCCCAAACAGCTTAAGACAAAACAGATTTAAACACAAACCAGCAGCCTTGTTCAACTCCCCCCTCCCAAGCCGTATAGCTTCTTTATGCTGCCCTCATCAGAGCCCAGATGACATGCTTTCTCAGCAAGACAAGCCTGGTCAGGGGAGACCCACAGTCCTGGCTTGGGAGCTACAAATGCGCATAGCTAGTAACAATTCCATAGGTTATGATGAAACAGTTTAGTTCCTCCCTCTCAAGACACTCATCCCTGCGCCTTGCCAATTGGCTTAAGCAATAACTTAATTAGCTATGTATATCAACACTAAACATCTGTAACCAGCAAAATTTACAACCAGAAATAAAGAGGAGTGACCTTCTCTACATTGAAAGACATTTAGGTTCTTGTATTTCAGCTATGTGGACAGGCAAAATTCATTATCTGTAATAGCTGCCCTTATAACCAGATTAAGCACAAAGGCATCAATTTCATATTCCTTGACCTAACGGTGTGCTCCCTCCCTTCCATTGCAGTAGCCTTCCCTCCTAGACGAACGGGCAACATTCAGACAAAACCCACCATTTCAAATTCAAAAGCTAGGGTTTATGCATATACAGATCTCCATTCTCCCCTCCCCCCCGGAGCTGAAAAACTCAAACCCCTCTTCCCAAGCTGCTGTTCATGGATCCCTGTCTGGTCACTTGCTGGCAGGAGTGCTACCTATGGTACTTATATGGCCCCCATTAACGTATTTAGCCTCACAAATTCCTCTGAGGTAGGGAAAGTACCTTCATCCCTATTTTACAAATGGGGGGCTAAGGGACAGAGAGAGAGTGATTTTTCCCCAAGGTCACAGGAAGTTGGGTGGAATGGGAGACCCAGCCTAGCACCCTAACCACCAGTCCAACCTTCCTCTCCCAAAGGAAGTGACCTGTGTGATCACATGGTGCTAAGATCACGTCTATTTCATTAAGACAACTAAAAATATGTTCCTACTTTCCTAAAGTTACTCTTCCATGTGTGCATGTTATACAAACACAGACAGGAGGGGAGGTAGCATGTGTGATCATGAGCAGGAGGGAGGTAATGTACAAAACACTATGAAGATGTGGTGCACACAACTGAAGCCCTCTCCAGCATTTGCACCAGATAAGGAAAGGTCCTGAGGATCAAATTATTGTTTTTGCAAATACCTGGTCCACAAGCTATGTACTTGGTTCCTTCGATCTTCCAAAAATGGAAGGATGGGGATGGTTTCGTGTTCACTTGTATCAAATGTGTGTTCCCGAAACAGAGATTGCAATACAAACCTGCATCTCCCTGTTTTTCTACAAGTTGTGTCCAATGGTCTGCCCATATCGCAAGAATTTCAAAGGGGTCTCAGAACTAAAACAAAGAGGTGCCTCTCTCACAAAAAAAATACTAGGAAGTCGCAGACCCTGCAGGCTGAGTGCACTGCACACACCAGGGGCTCCTTGCATCTCTCCGTCCCACACACAAGCTCTCTGTGTGCCACCCTCCCCCTTGATTTCAGGGACATGCTGCAACACCCCCCCCCCATGCCAGAGTCTGTGTGCCCCCCCACATGCCCTGCTCTCCAACATGCCAGGGTCCTCCCTTCCCCCAATGCCATGGGCTCTCCCTTGCCAGGGTGCTTCCCTATTCCACTATGCCAGGACTGTGCATGTGACCCATAACCCTCTCTCCCCCTTCTTCCATTTACTGAAGTCCTCCATCTGTCCCCCATGTCAGTTCTGTGCCCCCCTCATTCTCAAGGCTCTGCATGTGGCCCTATTCCAACCCCCCATTATTCTCCTCTCTTTCCCCCCCCTTTCAGCAGGTCACTAAATTCAATAGGATTCTGACCACCAACACACAATGTCCCCTGAAATGCTGAATTGATCGGATGTGACATTTCACCGTCCCTGCGTTACCTCCAAACAGCGCCGTGCCTTCGAGTCGGCAGAGTTTGTAAGTCTTACGCTCAACAGCGCAACGGTACCCGAATGACATTTAAAAATCTTATATTGAAGGTGAGAAAGGGCAAAAATACTTGTTTTCCAAGCTGCTAATTAGCGTACCGTGGCCCTTCTGAAAAAAAAGATATATATTTCTGTTCCTGATTGTGTGTTCTTCATTGTAATCATGAATGAGCCCTTGTGTAATGAAGATTCAAACAATACTATTTCACCTCCCCAGTCATTTCCTACAAGGCATGTTCACTACAGATCAGCAAGCCAAGCAGTGATAGCCTGTTATTTTCATCAGATTACGCTAAGTGTACACTGCACTCAGAGCCTTCTTCCACCCAGAATAAACCATGTGCTTGAGTGAACTAACTTGCTGAACAGCCCCTAATTGCTTCCCCCACCCCCAAACCGATCAATATATTTGTAACAAAAGGAAGGAGACACACAAGTACAACTAGTTGCTGAGAGGGGGACCAAAAGGGAGCAGTATGCCATCATTTCCAGCAACAAGACAATGGACTGCAGGAGCTACAAACACGCCAGAACATACTAAAACTGGACAATGTGGAGAGCAAACCGAGATGAAGCAACATTAAAAGTTAAAATTAATTAGCTGGCACACTGACAGAGAATCCATTGTACTGCACAATGAAGCAATCGAAAGTGCAAAGGCTTTATATAAGTAATGCTGAAAACTCCTTAATGACTGCAGGTAAAGATAGACGCACTGTTAAGACATGCCATGACACCAACCAGGCTCCAAGAGAAGCAAGAGTAACGCTTCTTTTAACACAGCTCGTAAAGCTCGTCTGTGTTGGGTCCCATAAGGCTTTAAAGAAAAAAGCCTGGACTGAAAAATACAAGTAGTGTTCACCACTGCCCAGCGTTGCAGGACTCACCGTGAAAGCAGCACTTTCTTGAAAGAAAGGGCTTTGAAACTAGGTTGAAGGTTTGCTCCTGGACTCCAGACACCCCAGTATTGCATCACTCACTACATTTCTGAACAAGTCACTACAGTATCACTGATTTTTCAAGGCGTGCAACAATGCATGCCTGGGATAAGACCTCATGGGCAAAACCCGTAGGAACAAAATTAGTTTCAAGCCGCAGCCAGCATCCTTTTATTAAACGGTGCCACTTGAGTCCCCAATACCCATCTTCTCTGCCATGAAACAAAAACCATGTATCTTAGGTACTCCTATGGCCCCATTACCACAGCAATGAGCACTTCACTATGATTTATTTATCCTCACCATCCTTGTGATGCATGCAAGTACCATCATCCCCATATAGTGATGGGAAACTGAGGCACGGGGACATTAAGTGGCTTGCCCATGGTCACAGACGTAACTGAACCTGGGTCTCCCAGACTAACACCCTAACCACGGTTCCATCCATCCTCTCCTAAAGGTTATTTTCCTACATGTAAGACTTTGCAAGAATCTCAGGCTTCAGAATTACTCTAAGGCTGTAGAGGAAGTGATTTACGCAGCCAAGATGATGAAATCAAGACAGCAATGAGATGTAGACAGTCATCGTTGACGTGCCAGTCATAAGGCAATCACGAACTTGTCCCCAGCTTCTACAATGAAATGAACTCTGGTTGTCAAAGGGGGTTGGAGGAGTAGTACCCAAGCCACTAAAAGAGTGGAGAACACCTGTTTCCCTATAAACTGCCCTCAACTGCAGAAACTTTCCACGTTCTCTAACCAGAGCTTCAATGTACACGGTAGGCACCTTTGAAAGGCCTGAGAGAAGGTAGTCATGTCAAAAAAGAAAGAATAAGCTTTTGAGCAGTGATCTGTATCAGTAGAGCAGGAAGTCCAGCGGTCTTTTCAAGTGTTAAGGATGATCACCAGCAGTATAAGAACGGCCATACTGGGTCAGACCAAAGGTCCATCTAGCCCAGTATCCTGTCTTCTGACAGTGGCCAATGCCAGGTGCCCCAGAGGGAATGAACAGAACAGGTAATCAAGTGATCATCCCCTGTCGCTCATTCCCAGCTTCTGGCAAACAGAGGCTAGGGACACCATCCCTGCCCATCCTGGCTAATAGCCATTGAGGGACCTATCCTCCATGAATGTATCTAGCTCTTTTTTGAATCCTGTGATAGTCTTGGCCTTCACAACATCCTCTGGCAAGGAGTTCCACAGATTGACTGTGCGTTGTGTGAGGCAATACTTCCCTTTGTTTGTTTTAAACCTGCTGCCTATTAATTTCACTTGGTGACCCCTAGTTCTTGGGTTATGAGAAGGAGTAAATAACACTTCCTTATTTACTTTCTCCACAACAGTCAGGATTTTATAGACCTCTACCATATCCTCCCCCCCCATTAGTCATCTCTTTTCCAAGCTGAAAAGTCCCAGTCTTATTAATCTTTCCTCATATGGAAGCCATTCCATACCCCTAATCATTTTTGTTGCCCTTTTCTGAACCTTTTCCAATATATCTTTTTTGAGATGGGTCGACCACATCTCCATGCAGTATTCAAGTTGTGGGCGTACCATGGATTTATATAGAGGCAATATGATATTTTCTGTCTTATCTATCCCTTTCTTAATGATGCCCAACATTCTGTTCACTTTTTTGACTGCCGCTGCACATTGAATGGATGTTTTCAGAGAACTATCCACAATGACTCCAAGATCTCTTTCTCGAGTGGCAACAGCTAATTTAGACCCCATCATTGTATATGTTTGTCTACAAACAAAGTACCTGAGCTGAATATTGCACAGGGTTTCTTGCACCTTCTTGCAGCATCTGATACTGGACACTGCCAGAGACTGGACTAGATGGGACCTTGATTTTGATCCACTCTGGAAGTTCCTACATTCACAGAGCAATAGCCAAGGCGACTTCCTACCTTATGCAGCAACATACAGCCCTCTTGCCCTCCTAAAATGGCTGTGACTTCCCTAATTCTCTATGTTGCTTCACACAGAGAAACATCTAACAAGGAGCCATTCCACGCTGAATGGGTAATATGTGAACTGCTGACTGGAACCGGTCAACAGCTCATCTAGTAGCTCAGTATTGAGATGTAGCCAGATATGTCAGAAGAGAAATGGAGAATCCCACAACGTACACTTGAAAAAGCAGCAAGACCTTTAGCTTCCACCTAAGTTCTGGGCCCACCTACAGTCCCAACTCAGTTCCCTTGCTTCCTGCAGGGACTAACACCACAGCACGCTGCACATCAGGGAGGGAGGCTGGGAAAAAGGAGAAACTCCTTCTGTTCTACCAACTGCATCTGGCTGGCACTTGAGAGACGTTGGCTGGCTCCCGAAACAGCCACGTCTGGTCACTCAGCTGGAGAGAAGGTCGCCAGAGAGCAGGTGCAAATGGCAGAGAAACTTACAGAACAAAGCCACACTTCAGGACTGCTTTATCATGTGTGTTAAAACTCATGCTGAGGTTACTCCTCCAATTCAAAGTGGCAACTCTGTCACAGTTCAGGCTCTCAGATAAAAGCAACCGGCTTCACCTTGCGATCCTGCAGGCAGATGGGCATAGGCTCCAGGAGACAGAACCCTTCTATGTGATTTACACACAGACCCCAGCTGCACCTCTCTTTGGGGAGGGGGGGGGGAGAAGAGAGGAAGGAGGGGCGGAGAGAGTAGAGAGGAAGGAGAGGAGAAGGGAAGAGCCTACAATTAAACGTCTTACTTTTCAGGCATGAATCCATGCAAATAGGGACACAGGAATCTGGTCACTTCCACACACCCTCCCCAGATCCAGACTCTGCCTCCCCCGTGATGAGCCCAGAAGACATGAGCACTGGAAAAACAATTACATTAATAATGCCCAGGGCAGCCATCATCTCCATTGCAGCGGGCAGGAATGAAGGACATGCTGTTGCTTTGCCGAGTCGCATAACGGGACACTGGGTCTCACTGGGGCAAATCACCAGTCACATACACCAGCCAGCTAGCACTGCCACCCCAACACTGGCTCCTCCACCTAGTAACCCAAACTGCTCCCACTAGCAGCTGCAGCTCCATCATGGGCAGGGGCTTCCCACAGAAGGTGGTGGGGACCCTGCCACGTTACATAGTCCCTCAGCACCATCGTTTTTCTACTGAGGGCCAAGAGGAAAAGTTTGAGGAGTCAAACGAAAGGCGGAGATCTAAGGCCTCTGAGCCGATACCTTCTGCTGCCAACTAGAAGAACCCACAGTGATCTAGGTACCTGTGAGAAGTTGTGTTTGATGGGGGTGGAGGCATGTAAAAGGCATGACACTGCTCGCCACCATTTTGTTAGCCCTAAGGAGAAAGACTAGTCAAACTCAGCAAGAAGCCTGTCTGTTGGCTCTAAGTGGCCGCCCACTTCTCAGCCTCACCTCCCCTTTAGCCATTCCTTTGGCCTGAGTGCCCTACCAATGCCATCCTACTTCCTGTCACATGAGGCGGTGGATTACCACAGCAACAGAAAAAACCCTTCCGGGCACAGCTAGTCTGCGGCAGTGCCCATAGTGTAGATGCGGCCTTTGTCAGCCCAGAGCCATGCGTTTCCAGCGCGCTTTGAACCATGCAGTTTGTACTCAGCCTTCAGAAGAAAAAGATGCTTTGCTTGGTGTATGGCTGGGCTCCAGCCACCATTTCCACTTATGCCGTGCCCCATCTCTTGTGGGGAGAGGTGGCCCCCAAACTGCTAATAAAAACCCAAATGGACAGGCTACAGCATTTTCTGCAAGGAAGCCCCCCCCTTGCTGCTGCTAATTTTGTTCACTGCAAAAAGGCCCTTCTTTCCCCTTATCCCTTAACCTAATTGTTCTGTCCAAGCAACTAACTGGATAAACTGAGCTACGAATTCCTTACAGTAAATAAAAACACACTTTCATGCACTCACCTGGCAAAGCAAACAGGAGGGTTCATTTGACCTGTTGGCATTCTGAGCTAACACGATCTACTGCAGTGGTTCTCAAATCTTTGTGTTGGTGACCCCTTTCAAATAGGAAGCCTCTGAGTGCGTCCCCCCCTTATATTAAAAAGGGTGTTTTTAATTTATATTTAACACCATTATAAATGCTGGAGGCAAAGCACGGTTTGGGGTGGAGGCTGACAGCTCACGACCCCCCCATGTAATAACCTCGCAAGCCCCGGAGGGGTCCCTACACCCAGTTTGAGAACCCCTGATCTACAGCATCCAGTACTTTCATTGTGTAACATCCTTAGCACCTTGCAAAACAAGAATTATGCTCGTTTTGCAGAATGGGAAGTAGAGGCAACAGGATGAAGTGATTTGCCAAAGCCCATGCAGAGAGTCAGTGCCAGAGTCGGAGTTAGAACCCAGGAGCCCCAGGCCCAATCGCCAATGACCCAATCTGCCCCGCTGCCTGAAATCACCCATCCCATATTACTCACCCACCCTGGGCCAAACAGGAGAATCATGTGTGTTCTTCACTGCCCGGTCCAATCACACATTTCTAGAGTATGCTAGAGCTAAGCTACAGACTGTAGCCAAATAGGAACTTAATTTCAAATGTATTTGCAGTAGCTTTACCTTTCAAATGTAAAAATTTGGATTAGCAGCCAGGACTTGCAAAAACATCTTTCAGATAAGAAAGCCAACACTGAAAGCTACGCCTTGTTTTAAGAACAAGTTAAACACCCCCTCTACCCCTTGGGTAGGATGGTGCTGCTGGCCATGTCCCCTTGCAAGGCAGGTTTCACTTACAAGTGCTCAGGTAAAACAGCACTAGCTAGAACACATCCTCTGCTTTGAAAGCTTATTTGTATTTAGAAAAATAATCAGAGGTGCAAGCTCAGCCTTGTGAAGCTGCATAAAGTAAACTCCGAAGCAAAGACAGCTTGGGGGGAAAAAATTGTTACAGGCAGTAAAGATGGGCCGCAAAAGCTGATTTTCACTACAAAAAGCTCCTGCATCCTGGGAGGATAAACGTTCAAGATCAAATATTTAAGGGTTTACACAAACATTTAAAAAAAAAACGTTAGCGTAAGACACAGCCAGAGGTCTTCCTTTGGACTTTATCTTGACACTACAGGCTGCAGAGTCACTGCCTTTATAAGAGACATCAGGAGCAGTTAAAAACCCAATCCCTTGGCAACCAGGCTGTCTCCCTTGTGGACCTCCTCCTGCCCTCTTAGTAAAAACAAACCCAGATGACAGCTCTAGTGCAGCACCAGGCAGAAGCGTATGTCAGCAGGATGGCACGAATGAACTGCGTGGGTTGAAGCAACACTGCACACAGCCAGCACCCAACAGCAGAAGTGGCAGAGCCCGTAAAAAAAAAAAAAAGAAAAGAAAAAAAATCTGCATTTTCTGTAGATTTCTTTGTGCTCCCACCGCCTCTCTTCCCTTCCCCCACCTTAATCCCCAGGGCAACAATCAGTTATGCAAATAACAAGCCCTGCCCCCACTCCTTCCACACGCCAGTCTAACTGCTCCGCATCTGCGCCACGTCCTTTGCTCACAAGCCACAGTGTTTCTATTGTTCGGCCCATGCAAACTCTATGCCACAAATGTTCCCTTTCTAATCGCGATCGTCTCCATCTCTCGCTTTCCATCAGAGCGCCTCTTCAGATTTAACCTAGTCTTTATTTTAAACGGGATTTATAAGGAAAAAAATCATCAATGTTCTAACGAGGTAGATGCCCCCCATCAAGCCAAGCACAATTTAACCCATTATAAGCACCACACAGAAACCAGGAGGCAAGCTTCGTTTAAAAAAAAATAAATAAAAATCCTTGCCCTTAGCAAAGAACTGAAATAAAATACCACCGTTTGCTCATTAGGATTTCATGATGGACGTGCCACTGCTAAAGGAGATCCAGTGCCCAGTATGGTACTTGTGGCCTGGCAGAACCACTAGATTTCATATTGGGAAAGCGACCAGAAACAACACATATTTGAAACCCCTCCATGGGGATGAGACACACACACCAGCTGTAAGAGGGTTGCTAAACCAGAGTTTTTAATCATGCCCTTCAAACTCCAATGAAGAAAGTTGGCAAACGGATCTTAAAATAAAAGGGGTTCAAAATGTAGACAATGGATCTTAAACTTTTCATATTTTTGCAGCTCATAAAAAAGGGATGCGTATTTAATGTTCTGGTTTCAAAATTAAGTGAAACACCCAGGTTAGGGTTTGGTTTTTTTTTTTTTTTTTTTATAACTGAGCTTGTTGGAAGTAAAAATATTAAAAGTTTATAAGGAGAAGGAAAGAATAATCCACATTGGGCACCCAAAGCTCACCCCAGGAGAGAGGAGACTGCTTTTAAAACCACAGTAGCACTATTCAAACTGAAATGCAAATGCAAGTATCAGACCAGTGAAGGCAAACTCTGAACAGCCGCCTGACAAGCTATTGCTCACTTGAGTATTTCTCCTTAAACAAACAGTGTACAGATGTAGATTCCCTAACCTGTGTCCAGTCTGAAACATCAATATGCCAAAGAGAAATCTACAGATATAAAAACTGAAGACTTATGGTGTCAATAACCTCAATTTGTACTACAGCTTCCATCACTGCTTCTACCAGCCAAAGCAGTGCCTGCTCTCTAAAGAGAGACGAATCCCAAGCAGATAAAGCAGAGACAGAAATCAACTTTTAAAAACCATCTGTCTTTTCATGGCAATTTCCATGAATTAAGAGGAGTGACGAAGGCAGGCAGTCCTGCAGGTCAGAAGAGTGTTGGATGGCTCCATGCAAAGCATTATTCTCCCTGTCAAACCCAGCACCATTTCACTAGCCTCACTATCTATATCACACCACTTCGCTCTGCACACAGGGAGTCCCATTATTCCAACACAAGCAGTGTCCACCAACACACGTTTAAACATTTGCATCTTTGGCAGAAGATTGGATTTTCCCCTCTTCCTTTAACACAACACACACGCCCCAATGACAAAAGGAACTCACCACTGCAGTACCATAGTGCTCCTGCAGATGGACCTGTCACCCTCTACTTCCAAAGCGTTACCCAACCAGCTTTAGTGCCCTCAGCATGTCTGCTGCCCAGAAGCCGCTAAGTGAAACTTTCTGTGCCTAAGTCCACACCTAACACTGTGTGTGACGTCGTGAAGCTGACTTGAGCGCCAGTGTAGACACAAATGGCAGCATTCCTCCTGCGGCCTAGCAATCTAGCTACCGCCTCTCCGAGAGGTGGATTCACTACATTGATGGAAAAACCCTTTCTGTCGACAAAGGAAGCGTCAACACTACGGCGCTGTAGCTGTGCCGCTGTAATGTAGACATATTCTCAGTCTCTAAATTTCACTTTAGTCTTCACGGGGGTGGCGGGGGAGGGAAGGGGGAGGAGAGGAGACAGCACCCAAAGGGCTGAGAACCCAGCTGCGATGCTGGGCATCTCTGAGGAGTGCAAAAGCACTGTAGGCAGATAAGTGAAGGCTTAGGTTAATAAACTTCTCAGGTCCACTGCATGCACACAACACAGGGCTGGAGCAGCTTGGGAGAGGAAGGCTGCAGGGCAGGCGAGATGGGGATAAAGAGGACAGGAAGGAAATGATGCTCTGGCCATATAAAAACAGGGAAGGAAGTCTTAATTTTTCCAACAGACTAATCCACATGAGTTTGAAGGAGAAAGCCCAAGGTTTTCGGTACACACCCATCCTCACCTTGCAGCCCCCCAACCTCCCACCCCCACTCCCTTTGCCAAAGCCGACAAAGCCCCGTCACTGAGAATGGGCCCCACTCTCACCAGCTCCTTGGCAGATAGATTCACTATTGAGGCAAGTGGCAAAGATCAGACATTCAAAGCCGCGGACCTTTGTTTATTTTGAGAAGAGAAATTTTCCCGTCAAGTCAGGGCAGGGCCAGAAGGGGATGCTTTCTACACCGGGGAGAGGGGAAGTCAGCCAAAGCCACATTCTGCTAGAATCTTGGAAAGTGCTGTAATGATGCAACGACACATGGCAAGGAGAGAGCACAGTATTCATTCGGAACACCCCTGTTCTGCTCCATGCTCTCGCCCCCCCCAGACTGTGCATCGTTGTGATCCGAAAAGGCACGAACTCCCGCTCATCCTCAAGCAGGGTGTGTAATTTAACTTTCTGGTCAGAAAATAAAAGATGTGTTAATTCAGTAAAGCCAAGGAAACCTCTAAGCTGCACCGTGTGCTGAACTGGTAAGGCAGCGGCTACTCCTTGCTCCTCCCATCCTGCTGTGTCAGGGCTTAAGCTCGCTACAAACCTCACTCATCAAGTCACCAGGGTAAAACATCACCCCTCCCCCACAGTTAGCAGTAAACCAACAGCCTTTTCAGTTTAAAGAAACAGCAGCACTCCCGTCTCTGGCTCTGTTTGGGGGGTTGTTTTTTTTAAAAAGGCTTTCAATATTCTTCCCTTAACTCCCCTTCTACCCTCAATTCTGAATCTCGCAGCCTTTCACCACGAGATGATCACAAAAACGAGTTAACGATCTTCACAATTGTTCTGGGATCTGAATCAGTTATCATGCACAATTATTGCTTCAACTCTGTTAAAAGCCCAGCTGACCCACTCTTTTCCACTCATATAAATTGTGGCAGATTACAACATATATGTTTACTCAGAACCTGGTGAGCAGGTTTCAATGCCAGCTCCTGACAAAAGAAGCCAGCAAGTGACAGATGTGATCTGAATTTTACCTAGTTATGGCTGTGCTGTGTGTGACACATTAGCTGACTCATGGGAAGGGGTTTACCTAGGTTGTCTGAAGAACTGCATCCGCTCACTCCCCGGATGGACAAAAGCTATTTGGTAGGCATGGATAGAAGATGGAAAGCTGGAGTAACTAGCAGAAGGTTCAGAAGCAATCTGGTTTCTTTCTACATATCCTATAAAGGTTATGAAATGCACAATTACACACCGCTACCTCCTGGGGTTGGTGGATTATTTTAAAAAATGGCAAATCTGAAAGGGTACTTTCCACCTTCCCCAAAGGTATAAAGAGATTGTACCAAACTAGCTTAAGTATTTTCAACTAAAATGACACCCCACCATTGTTATAATGTATTACTTCTGTTCGAGCACCTAAAGGGCCCCCTCCAATTGAGGAACCAGACCTCACTGCGCTGGGTGCTGTGAACAGCCAGAGAATCTATGCCCCCAAACAGCTTACAAACTACTGTATACGGCGAAGTCAGGGGAAAATCAAAGACAGAAAGGGGAAGGTCACCCAACAGGTCATCAGTGGCACAACTGGGAACACAACCTATGTCTGCCAAGTATCAAGTCAGTGCTCTGCCACTGGACCACACTACCTCATTAAAAAAAAAAAAAAAGAGCGTGAGTCGCAGAGCCTTTACAATCTGCACAGGCAAGGCTCTCTCCCCTTGCATTCGCTCTGCAGTGTTTTGGAACTGAAATGGAAAAAAGTCAGCAACAAGCTCTCTTGACAAAGTACTCTCTCTTTTTCTTTTTCGGAAGGGGGAGTTAAAGTCACTTTTGATTCTACCGTAATTGGTAAATAAAATCACAAGCACCAGCAACGTGTCAAAAGTTTATGCTTTTAAAGGGCAAGCTCCGCTCTGAGGCTCCTGCTAAACAGCAGGAACCATTTACACAAAATCAACTGTAGCTGTGGTTCTCCGGAGATGAAACCTCAGAAAGCCTCCAACTGCACAGTGCATCCAAAGCCGTTTGTCAGGCGTTAACACTCAGACACCGGACATTTGATGTTTAGTTGCGCAAGAACGTAAAAGAACCGAGGCAGTTCTATGCCCATTCTCTCGCAGCTGGACTGCAGTCAATTGGATGAACCAGTTTCAGCATTAGGCTTCTCTTCTCCCATTCTTTAATCCTCTACCTTTACCTGGTTCCTTAAAGAAAGGAAATTACCCAACAGTGGTACAGACTCCGCCTCTAAAACCCGGTGCACAAGCAAGGATTCTGCACAATCAGTTGCCCTTTAATTTATTCAGCATCTGGGCAAAGGTTACTTTTTATTCCCTTTTACAGGCTGTTGCAGCTGGAGCATGCAAACACATATGCAGTATTCTAAAAAAACCCAAGTATTCGGTTAGCTTCCTAGGATTGGCCTGCAGCTGTTTTCAATGGAGCAAGAGGTTGTTTGAAAAGAGAAAATATGTAACAAAAGGTAGGAGAAAATCCAAGTTTCCAAGGTAAGGAAGGAAATGATCAGGAGAACAGGAAAGCCTCACTCATACCCATACATACTGCACTGACCTAACAAATCTTCAATTGCCAACCAGAAAAGCAGAGAGACGTTTTCTCCTGAGGGCTGTAATGTTTTGGTCTCATTTCGGTTGTTGGGTTTATTATGTGGGTGCTGGTGAACTGTGACCTACAGGAGGTCAGACTAGATGATCTGGTCCTTCCCTTCTGGCCTTTCAACTCTATAATAAAATTCTGCTCCCTCTGAACAAGACCCTCGCCCTGCAAACACACCTTTTGCTGCATACCTTGCAGTACCCTGGCTGGCCCATACTGTTGCTTCAGAGAGCTCTCTGAGCTCCCCAATAGAAGATGTCATCGTCCCCCTGGCTTCATACGTGAACTGCATATGCACCTTCTGCTTAATTTTCTTTGTTCCTCTGAAAGGACGACAAAGGAAATGACTGAAGGCTTACAAGCTTTGGATTTACCCAGAGCTACAAATCTGGCAGAGTCTGGGCCCTTAAGAACACCCACCTCCAAACTTCCGCTGAGACAGGGGGGGTCAATTACAGACAAAACACCCAGAGCCCATGGAGGGATCTCTACAGCAAGCATCTCAGAGCAGCTCGTCCTGGGTGCTTGACATTACACATGGCTGTGTCCTCCTGAAGCAAACAGTGAAATCCTGCATCACAAACAAAAAGCAGCCTTTTATACGGATGGCTGTTCCCACCCCTAACCACCTACTCCTTCCTCAGTGGCTTCGCTTTCCAAATGCCACCGGGTCCCCTCCAATGGTGATTAAAAACTAACAGCGGATTGGGGGGGGGGGGCACGCTGTGTGTTGAAAAAATGACTCACTTCTGTATCACTGACATCTCAGCACTACACATCTATTGGCTAAAGGCTGGTCTAAGTGGCCTTTAAGCTGGGGAGAGTAAGGACAAGAAAGAATGATACAAAGCCACACACTGCCCAAAGCTAACACAGAACACATGTGATCTCAGCAAGCAAGAACACTGGGGGGGGGGGGGGGGGGGGGGGGGGGAGAGAGAGGAGAGAAAAAAAGACAGCCCAACAGACCTTTGAGCATTTTAAGCCTTATGTTGGGAAGTGTAATTTGCAACACCCACAGTACCTGGGGGGGGGGGGGGGGGGGGAGAGGGGAGAAAAAAAAAGACAGCCCAACAGACCTTTGAGCATTTTAAGCCTTATGTTGGGAAGTGTAATTTGCAACACCCACAGTACCTGGGGGGGGGGGGGGGGAGGGAGGGGAGAAAAAAAAAGACAGCCCAACAGACCTTTGAGCATTTTAAGCCTTATGTTGGGAAGTGTAATTTGCAACACCCACAGTACCTGGGGGGGGGGGGGGGGGGGGGGAAGAGAGGAGAAGAGAAGGAGGAGAGAGAGGATTTCCTACTCCTCAACCCCCAAACAACCACTGCATCCAACAAATCTGTGATTGGATCATTTTATTTGCTGCAAAAGCATTGTTAGATTTGGCTCTATTGATGGCCACAGTTCGTGGTGTGCTCAACTTCGGAGCTGGGAGGGGGGGAGAAGAAGAGAGAAATCCTCTTCCACTCCGGAAGCACAAATTCCATTTGTGTTTGTTTCCCGGCTAGAATACAAAATGATTTACTTTGCTACTGATGGTCTTTCAAAGACCATTTTTAAAAACATTTTGTTTAATGTAACTTTTTTCCACCCAACTCTTTAGATGAAATCCCTTGTGGATTTAAACCCGAGAAAGTTTGCATCTTCCCACTATTTGTTGACATAAAATAAATGTTGCTGCCTTACTTTACAGAGGCAGTCAGAATCAGAGAGGGGAAAAAACGTCTGTTTCTATTTGAAACTGTCAAAATTAGCATTCAGTAATTAAAAATCACACCCTTTCTCTTAATAACCTAACCAGCATGATACAATCAGGTTGTGCCAACTCTTTAATCTAATTGACTAATTACAGATTTTAATTTAGTCAGTTACTGAACAACTGTTGACAATTTGTTTTCATTAGGGACAGAAGAGGATAAATATTTAGGAACCCCCATCACAAAGACTACAGCGTAAGTTCTGTGACATGACCTCAAGTGTAGGGCACTCTGTTTTTCCATCAATATCAACTAAATGAGGGTATCGCTTTAAAAGCCACACACTCTCCAAGCTCCGCTGCAACCATCCAACACTTCAATAATCCTGGCTATAAGCACGGTATCATTCCAAGGCAAAAAGAGATGGTTTTGTCTGCAAGAACTGTCAATGCTATTAAAACAGCGCAACTTTATACTGAGAGCTTAAATGAAGGGGTGCATTTTAATGATGCAGTTTTGCTTTTACATATTAGAAAGATATCAGCTGTCCAGACAAGTTTATCAGCTTTGGCTCATTAAAATGTGAACTTCTATTGGGGGGGAGGGGGGGGGGGGG
>QXTE01000044.1:5350474-5365568 GCA_003942145.1 Platysternon megacephalum
GGGCTGGTCCACACTAGGGGCGGGATCGAACTAAGGTACTTCGACTTCAGCTACGCTATTCGCGTAGCTGAAGTCGAAGTACCTTAGTTCGAATTTGGCGCGCTTACCTCGCGTCCGCGCGGCGCCGCGATCGAAGTTCGCGGCTCCCACGTCGACTCCGGTAACTCCGCTCGCCCTGCAGGAGTACCGGAGTTCGAAGTAGCGCGTTCGGGGATCGACTTATCGCGTCCAGACAAGACGCGATAATTCGATCCCCGATACTTCGATGGCTACCCGCCGATTTCGGCGGGTAGTGTAGACGGGGCCTTAGTCTGGATCTGTAAAAGCAGCAAAGAATCCTGTGGCACCTTATAGACTAACAGAGGTTTTGCAGCATGAGCTTTCGTGGGTGAATACCCACTTCTTCGGATGTAAAATCAGCATGTTGCTAGGTTGGGAGAAAATTATACACTTCTTTTAGGGGTTTGGAGTTTTACAGATAATCCTACAAAGGTGCCAAATGTTAAGAAAATTCCTCTGTTCAGTTACCTATTGGGAAACTCTGGCCCTACTGAACGGATAGGAACATGCCTTGGAGACAGAACAGGCATATTTCTTACCAGGGAAGCAGTCTGTTTAGTTTGTGCCTGCGCAATCACTTCCTTTGCCAGAAAACTTTACTCCCTTGTGGCTTTGCTATCTCCTCTTTCCATGTCCTCCTTTCAATGGAAACATGACAAATTTTGATTCTTCACAATTACTGCATGCAACAGGTTCTGCTCTTTTGCAGCAGCAGGACTGAAGTTCCAGCATCACTGCTGCTGTAAAGGATGCTGTGGCCACAGAGTGCAGTACAGGTGCAACTGACTTCCTAGTTGGTCACTGATATGCCACAAAAGGCTCCTAACTGATGGCACTGAACTCCTGTCAACCCCAGCCTTTGGGGACAAACTTTTAAATGGTAGAGTATACAACAAACTGTGCGCGCACCAGTGTCCTCTAACAGACTGAAACCGACTGGCCTCACAGGCCCTATATTGCTCACCCCTTTAATGGAAGTGAAAGGAGAGGTGCTTAAGACCAGCTCTCTGAAGTCCTGAGATGACATGGTTGCGCCGCACCCAACATGAAGTCTTAGGACAGGGGTCGGCAACCTTTCAGAAGTGGTGTGCCGAGTCTTCATTTATTCACTCTAATTTAAGGTTTCACATGCCAGTAATACATTTTAACCTTTTTAGAAGGTCTCTTTCTAGAAGTCTATAATATATAACTAAACTATTGTTTTATGTAAATTAAATAAGGTTTTTAAAATGTTTAATAAGCTTAATTTAAAATTAAATCAAAATGCAGAGTCCCCCGGACTGGTGGCCAGGACCCGGGCAGTGAGACTGCCACTGAAAATCAGCTCGCGTGCCGCCTTCGGCACGCATGCCATAGGTTGCCTACCCCTGTCTTAGGATATGGGTCTACTACACGTAAGCCAAGAACAACAGCTTTTCATTGGTGCTGAAGAGGTAGCAAGAACTACACATAATAACAGTCTAGAATAGATACCGAATACCCAGAATAACTGCACACAATTTATCAATTGAGTTCATGGTTAGCCTACATAATGCACATCCAAACACTTTGCATCTCTTAGGGCAGTGGTTCTCAACCAGGGGTACGCATGCCCCTGGGGTACGCAAAGGTCTTCCAGTGGGTACATCAACTCATCATTTGCCCAGTTTTACAACAGGCTACATAAACAGTACTAGTGAAGTCAGTACAAACTAAAATTTCATACAGATAAGGACTTGTTTTATACTGCTCTATATGCTGAACTGTAAGTACAATATTTATATCCCAATCGTTTTATTTTATAATTATATGGTAAAAAGGAGAAAGTCAGCAATTTTTCAGTAATAGCGTGCTGAGTCACTTCTATATTTTTATGTCTGATTTTGTAAGCAAGTAGTTTTTAAGTGAGGTGAAACTTGGGGTACACAAGACAAATCAGACTCCTGAAAGGGGTACAGTAGTCTAGAAAGGTTGAGAACCACTGTCTTACGGGGTCACAACATCCTGCCTTCCGCTAAGATACACAGATTTGAAATGGTAAACAATCCTGTACCAAGAACAGAGGACACTGACAAAACAGACCTTAACAGCTACAATGTACAACATTAGAGCTACAGTTTAGACCAAGGGATTGGGGGGGGGGAGGGGGGACGACGACACCCTTTACAACACCAAGATCATCCCCTTTAGACACTAGTTTAAAGGGCCCCAAACAAAGGCATTGTGCAATCACATTTAAACTAGCACAGACTGCCAGGTTAGTGGAAGTTGTGGAAACAAGGCCACAAAAGGCTGAGGTTTTTTTGTTGGTAGTGAAGGAGTAATAGGAGTGGAGATTACCTCTACAGATGCCTTCTCAGAGAGGTGATGTGCCCTAAGGTAACACCTTCCAGAGTACAGCACTTGCAGAGAACCATCTTGGCCTGAGGAATTGGCAGCTTAGTTTTCAGGGTTCAGAAACCACTATCTGGATCCTATCCTTGGTGTGTGGCCATTGAGGGAGCATGACTGAACTACATATGATCTTATTCTGCCCGGATGAGGCTCTACTGAAGCAGCCCCAGCTTGTCTCCTATTCCCCTATTCCAGGGGTAGGCAACCTATGGCACGCGTGCCGAAGGCGGCACGCGAGCTGATTTTCAGTGGCACTCACACTGCCCGGGTCCTGGCCACCGGTCTGGGGGAGCTCTGCGTTTTAATTTAATTTTAAATGAAGCTTCCTAAACATTTTATAAATCTTATTTACTTTACATACAATAGTTTCGTTATATATTAGACACTTATAGAAAGAAACCTTCTAAAAACGTTAAAATGTATGACTGGCACGCGAAACCTTGTATTAGAGTGAATAAATGAAGATTCGGCACACCACTCCTGAAAGGTTGCCGACCCCTGCCCTATTCATTAAAATTATGCATATTAACACCAATCATTGAAGCCTTTTAGAAAAAAAAACTGACCACCACCATATCTGCTGTTCCTGCATTGCGTAAGGCAGTGGTTCTCAAACTGTGGGTCGGGACCCCAAAGTGGGTCCCGACCCCATCTGGGGTTGCCAGGACTAGCTTAGACTTGCTAGAGCCTGGGGCCCAAGCCTCAGGGCTTCAGCCCTGGGCATTGGGGCTCAGGTTACAGGCCCCCTGCCTGGGGCTGAAGCCCTTGGGATTTGGTTTTGGACTCCTGCGGGGCATGGGCTTTGCCCCCCACCCCGAGGCAGTGGGGCTTGGGCAGGCTCAGGCTTGAGTCCCCCATCTTGGGGTCCTGTAGTAATTTTTGTTGTCAGAAGGGGTCCCGGTGCAATGAAGTTTGAGAACCCCTGGCATAAGGGATTTCCAAAAGGTACCATTTAACACAACGGGTGATTTTCAGATGTTCAAAAGAAAAAAGAAACATGGGTTGTTAGACACGTGAAGCAAATGAGATATTTTTACTGAACCAGCCGTACCATCTTCTCCAGGACTAATCACAGCTTTCCTTGCACTGTCCATCAATCCTTTAGCAATGCATCTTTCAACAAGACTGGAGCAATTGGACAGGAAGAGCTGGATTGATTTACGTTTTTTAAAATCATTTAAACCATTAAAAAAAATGCTTTATTTTACATGCAAACGCATTATCTAGTGATCGAACATTCTTACCCCATCAGCTGCCTTAACGGGGACAAGAAACCTTTTGAAACCTATATATGAATGCAATGGGGGAGGGGAGGGGAATGGTGGGGATTTTTTTCCCTTCAAATCTCATGTGACCAAAGAGTGATTTTTCTCGATACTTCTCGCCCTCTCAAGTTCAGCTTGAAGGAGGTTGTGCAGACAGAATAATGCCACAAAAAGTATGTAGCGACAGTCAACTAGATTTAAGTTCATTTTCTGTAGCTTGAGGCCAAAATCGACTAAAGTGGTTCTGGTGATCAAGTTTTCTGCAATTCCCCATTCTATGTATTAGCTATTTGACAGAAATTCACTGCGGTATTTAAACTGGCAGTCATCACAGCTAACTCAAATTGTATTGGCTTTCACAATGTTGAAATGCTGAACTGCAACCATCAATCGGCCAATTCTGAGATAACGTGGTGGTTGAAATTCCCTGTCATGCTGTACAATCCCTTTGTAGCTCACCGGCTCAGAAGATGCACAATGAAACCTGCAACAAGAGTGTCTGGCAACACAGCGCACACTGTAATACGAGTGTGCTTACAGAGGGGCTTTGCCTAGAAGCAAGATAAAGGCAGCCGTGCCAACAGCAGTAACCTCCAGAGAGACTATAACATTTTCTATTGGAAACGCACACAAAAATACTGAAACGAGAGACAGATTTGGGATATTTCTCCCCCACACTCCCTTTTGATGTTTTCACAACCCCAAACAAGTGAAGCAGAGAATAAAAGAAACAGGTCCAATTTGATCAGATTCCCACTGCATGCAAGATCCAGAAATAAAGTATATTAATTGCTAAGAATTGAGTGCAAAGTTCAGAACAGGTCAAATTAGAAGAGTCAACTGGAAATCAATGTATGTGGCTTAAAATGAATGTAATTTTTAGTGCTTTTTACTTCTGGATAAACTGTTTCTGTATATGTTGGGGAACAGGCTGGCTATAGCAAAGCTACAAACAGGAATAATTTAGAGAGGAGTGTTGGCTTTTCACACGTACACACAGGAAAGCTACAGTATTTGACCCCTTAACAGAGTCCTGCTCTTATACATTATGTTCCCACTACCAGGTATTCTGGCACACCACCTCACCAAGAGCACAGCATCTTTGAAACTAAGCTAAGAGCTCAAACTCAGTGGAAACTGCATTTCCTAACCAGGTAAGGAACTGTGTTAATCAAGACGTCATGAAAAGTTGTGAGAGACTGAAGTGAGAGTGATTTTTATTTAAATATTAAAATTTGATGGGGGAAATTGGTAATTTCTCCCGCTGCTACTATTAGTTTTCATAAGGTTATATTGGGAAGTGAAATGGAAATTACACAGCATGCAAATACCACACTTAACGCTCTGCTAATGAAGCACGCTGCTGCTCTTACTCCAAAGCCTGTGTTCCCTAAGCCAGTTGATCTTGAGAGATGATGCGTCTCTTCATGTGTCCAAATGACCACACCTCCAAGATAAACAATGGGAAAGCAGCATGGAAGGGAAACTTGCCAAGTTTAAAGTGTATTTCAACCGGCATATAATTTCTGTGCTAGTCACCAGGCACGAGAGGTTTTAAGACCAAAACATCTAGAGCTGATTATTTTACAGTGCTCCATTTACACAAAGGTGAAAGTTGAGAATAGTCCACTAGTGTATATTGCAGCAAATACAAAGTCTATTGGTAAATAAATGTCATTTTATGCATTGCAGACATGTGCAACCTCCAAAAACCAAGTTCTGTCATTGGTGAAGTTTAAACAATGTTCTACAAATCTGTGACGTGCTGAATAATGGGATATTTTTACCCACATCCAACGCATAAAATTAGTTATCTGGCCACTCTGTTCATGATTTGCAAACCACACAGGAATGGTACTGCCAGCCCCTTCACACCCAATGAGCAAGGGACAAGGAATCAAACCCTGGTTAGAACCACTGAGCAGCCCCATAACTTTAGGTCGTGCAAGATTTGCAGGCAGTTCTTCACACATTTTCAACACGCCTTTCAGCTTCAGCAACAGATGTTCTGCTTTGGAACAGTAATTTAAGAGAAAGTTCAGAAGGTGACAGGAGTCTACATTTAGACTTTGGTGCTCCTTAGTAACCCTGAGAGGATAAATTGTCCCCAGACTCCACCTCCCCAAACAAGAAAATCCTCTGTCTCCTCATATCTTCCACATGTTACATAAACAAAGACCCGCATTATCACCCCACAACAGAACTCCCAATGGAAAATACCAGGACATCAACAAGAGATAGCTTTGGTGTGATTAAAGGAGCATCTAATATTGCTGCCCCATGAATGTGCTATGTTTCTTTGCATTTTCAGAGCACTCACACAAGAGCCATGGGCCATGTACCCGCCTCTCAGAGAAACAAGTTCCTATTCACACAAAAAGTTTATCGTTTGCTCCCTTTCTTTGGTCAATATTTAAGTTTTATATGGGTAATTTCCTCGCCCTGTAAAGTACACTACATTCTCCTGCTGTGAAAACATTGATTCTCGAGGAAAAAAGAACCCTTGAGCATCTGCAGGAAGCAACAACATGGAGCAGAAACATAATCAACCACTTTAAGGCCAATGAGAGGATGATGAGAATAAAACTAACTAAGAGAAGGGAGAGGAATGGGGAGGAAAGCAAATCTTCTTATGAGTCTTCATAATAAAACTAAAAAGGTAAAGTACTTAGGGCTGTTATGAAACTGTATTACACTGAGAATTAAAAAACAATCAGGATTGTGTCTATTTGCTGTAAGCTTAAAGCAACATGTATTAAAGAAGTTTATGTGAATCTAATGCACTCATGCCTATTGTTAGAATTATTACCAAGCTAAAAAAGATTAATTTCTCTAAATACACTAAATCCTCAGACATTATAAGGCTGCTGCTAGCGTTGCTATATCTTGGCTGCCAATACCATCAAGCACACCTTTTGTTGTGTATCCAAGACCCACCCCCCCAAAAAAAAAAATCTGGCCAGCTGTGCCAATCATGGAGTCTTAACACGTTCAGGAAATTGAGAATTACAGAAGAGATGCTTCAAGAATAACTGTCCACTAGGACACAGCTGCTATCTCCAGCAGAGTTTTCAGGGACTTTTAGTTACCAAAGTTGGCCTTAATATGAAAGGTCTGCTGGCAAGTAGTCAGTCACTTTGTATCTTATACTCTTGATTATGAAGTCCAAGCTTTTAATTCAATCTATCTAAAAAACAATACGTACAGGACGTTGCCACATCATTTGAAATATTCTGAAATCTGCAGTGCATACGGAATGGCACATGATATACAAGAGTATTCACCAATGGTCAGCAAGTCACAAAACAAAATTCCAGCTTGGCTCCCCCTTTGGGGTAAACCGCATCCCAAGGGAGATGAAAAACCACAGTAGAAACACACAGACCCAAGGAAATTAGAACAATTTCTGTTGGTTTCCCCCTTGTATTTCTCTAGGGGAACTCCTCAGCAATTCCTGATTGGGTTATATCAAGGGGGAAATCAATTACACTTCTGCATCCTGAACCACTATCGAGACATTTCTTTTTTAACCTGTTCTGAAAACAGGTGCTGGCTTGGTGGAAACACCACCTTTAACACATTCATAGCAAATATTTTCAAACAGCACTTCACTATTTATATCCCATGAGCTTTCATGCTTTGCCACCCCAGCAACAAATGCCTTACCAACCAAGCAACGGATGGAGCAGTTGGGAGGTCTTTAGTGTGGTCCGTAACTCATCCACTGAGTCATGGTTACAGGACAAAACCTTACGTATGTTCTAGAGACTAGCAGATGCACAGGCAGGTTCACGGCAGTAACATAACAGGAAAGGAAAAGATTCTGTACCATTTTCTCCTGAAGATACTATGAGCTGGACAGGGAGAAGAGGGCTGTTGTTGCTGTTAGTAAAATGAAGCTCACTGACATTTTCCTGTAGCAACCTAGCCCAAGCCTGCATCAATTCCTCAGTTCAAATTCCTCTGTCACTATCCTAACAACTTAGCATTCACATGAACATAGAGTCTTAATTGAGCAGTTTCATCTGCGCAGGAGCAGACAACTCACTTTCCCCCTCCACAGCTCCACCCTTTATTGCCCTGGATTCCGCCCTGGCAGAGGTCATGGTAGAAGGGACACTGACGACAGAGGATTCCCACTAGTCAATTCTGATTTAAGTGCCAAACTGTCTCATAAAACACTCAGAGCACCAGCAAGGTTATCCGGCTGCTGCAGTTTTAGAGGTGCACCTCGGAGGCCATGCTAATATGATGTGGTCCAAAAAGAATAAAGTCTGCTCTTATCAAGTATCTTAAAACTCTTCCACTCTGAAATCACCACTGCAGGCAAGCCAGGGTCTTCAGAACAATCCCATCCCAGAGCCTGACAAGTTGCAAAGTTTGCCTATGAGTACACAGAACAGTCCGCCTAGCTTGGAGCAACATCCCCACTGACAAGTTCAGATGGCTGCAAAGTCTCAAGCAACAGCAGCCCTGTGACTTTTAGTCATGGGGTTGCTCAGGAAGCATTTTGCTCTGCATTACCCCCCCCCCCCCAAAAAAAAGAGCCAGCTGCCGATACCCTTATTATGCACATCTACTATTTACCTGGGATCCCCCGAACATGAATCTGCAGAACAAACAGTCATTGCTTCACATCCAAACCCAGAATATAGCCTTTCCAACCTGAACCATAGGTCCAGTCCCAGCTAACATCTAAATCATTTTCCAATAATTTCTCTCTTCCAGACACTCCACAGCCCTTAAAAACAGGACCTTCAACAAAAAGGGGTTAAAGAAAAAGACTGCAATGCAGTCTTAATGAAATGAAGTACCTTTATATTGATATTTTTGAGACAGGATTATTGGACGTCCAGAGCAAGCTTCCTAGTAGCCCTAAGTGCACTTTGTCTGCAATGAGTGGATATTTTTTTCCCCCCTCTAAAGAAACTGAAGATTTTTCCTTTTCAGATCCATAGATTACATACCTTTTTCTGTGCAACAAAAAGGCTGATAAAGGAGATGTCCTCAACATGAGAAATAGCAGCAGTGCTCCCCCAAAGCACAGCTACAATAATGCTTTGTTGTCCATTGCTATGCAAAACTACTTCATTCTACCAATAGTCTGAACACCTTTAAGCACTCAAGATAAGTATCTGAACTAATTTACATAATTGCAACATTATGAAATACTGTTCAACCAAGTCAGAACACTACTGATTAAAAAAAAAAAAATGATATCGCCAGTTGGCTACGTTTGCTTTTGGTGTGCTGAAGAGGTTTCAAGCTATCTGACCCCCTAATTACAACAAGGATTAAAAATTTGTTACTCACGTAATCATGAAAGGCTTTTGCTTCACTTGAATGTTCACAAGTATCTCGCCTTTCAGGAGCTGCACAGTAAAGGTCCCAAAATACGCTGCATGGCAGAAAAAGCAAAACAGGATCCAGTTACTAATTATTACCTATATACTAAACAGCAAACGTACAGTGGCATAGCACAAACTGTGCCAACAGTTCATTAAAGGTGAACAGCTTTCCACCTCAATTGGCCTGTGGTCGAGAACATTTAAAGTCCATCAGAATCATGCATCCCATTTCATTCCATTCAAACCTTCTAGCAACAACTCCAAATAAAAGCATTTCAAACCGGGTTACCTTAAACATTTTAAGAGACAAAATTAGTACTGGTAATAGTTACAGTGAGCTGGCAATCTGCCAAAATGAAGAAAAGTAATTCATGGACTTCTAAAACCTCAACTTAAGAGGTTATCAACACTGTCATCTCAGGATGCCTCTTCTCCCCTGGACCCTACTGTTCCAGTAGCCAGCTGTTTCAGCTCTCACACTCAAAGTTTTGAGCAACCCTTTGCAAGAATCCAGTCTGGAGCTTCAAGATCCAGTGTTAATCTACTGAACCTCCAAGTAACGTGTCTCACATGTGGGAAGTATTCCCACAATGAGTACAACCCAATCACAGAAATTTCACTTCGGCATGGGAAGCCATACAGCAAATGCTCTTTGAGCTCTTTGGTGTTGACCACACACAGGATTTCCAGTTAAGAACATCTCAGAAAGCACCCCTAGACTGTCTCCCTCAGATACAGAGAGCCCCACTCAGCATAGCATGTAGGTGCTGACTCATTGCTTCTTGTTGACCTGCACTGGTTGCAGGGCAGCATCTTGCCACCTGAAAGCCTGAAGTTGACTGGATTCAGTGACAGTATTAGCATATATATGGCAGCAGGCAGAGAGAATTCAGTTTTGCAGGATCCAAAAGCCTTAATTCTATACCATATTCCCCAAACCCTTCTTCTTTAACTGTGTTACCCAACATGCAGGCATGGGCAGAAGTTAGACTGCCTAGGCATGCAACATAAACCGACTCCGCCACATGTCCAGTAATACCACAGATCTGATCTTCCGAGACTAGTCTGCACTATACGCTTCGTATGTCATAAGCATCCTGCACTAAGTTGGCAAATGCAATTAGGAACTGGTTTTCTCAGCTAATACAATGTTCTCAGTTACTGGCTTCAGGGGAACTCACAGCGGCTCCAGTCTCAGCCACTCCCAAATGCAAGGTGTCTGCTGTGGAAAACTGGTAGGCATGTATGCCTAGTTTTCCTGAATTTTGGGAATATGACCAAAATCTCTCTCAATATAGCCAGCATTTATTTGTTTGTTTTTTAAAACACCTACCACATGCTCACAACGCTATTGCAAACTTTAAATGAAAAGGCATTTGAAATCCATTGACAGTAACTTCATGGACACAAGTAGTCTTCCCTTGCTTCTCGGGGCACAATAATAGATTCTCCAGAAACTTAGGAGCCCTGCAAGTTTGCCACATCAAAACACCTTTGCCAAAGATAAGCCACAAAAACTGACCTTTTATGGGTCTGTATAACTGTTATTTCCACCAGTCAGCACTGAACAGAAAATGGCATCTCCTCCCCTCACCCAAAAACAACCCCCAAAAGGTCAAGTCATCCTGAATTACCATCTTAAAGAAAGCAAAAGCTCCCTTCTGCCCTTGCTTTAGAATGATGCAGAGGGACAGACAAGCACTTATTTAGATACCCTGACTATCCAGCGAGAATAAAAAAGAAACCAACAGGAAGTTCTCCCCTTCTTCCTTATAACAAAGCACAAATTTCTACTCATTAAAAAAAAACTCTTATCCTTTAGTGAAAGACCACAATTCACCACCATACACTGCTACTACACATTTATTGTTCAAACGAGACAAGGATCAAGCTGAAACTTTTACCTAGGCTATTTTTTTCTTTCAGATGGGTTAAGATAAAACATTTTTCTTTTCTTTTTTTTCCAGGAGGAACTAGGAATGCACACTTACCACCACCATGAATGTAGAAACCCAGGAGGCTCTCCTAGTGTGATATTTTTTTCCCATCGGATCTACAAACAAGAAAGCGTGCAAATCGGTTAGATGAGGCAGGGTGAGAGCAAGAGAGGACGCTCCTCCAAATAGCCAGGAGGCTCTGAGGCCAACTAGCAATAAATGGCAAAAGGTGATAAAAATTCAAAATGGAGGCCACAGTGGCTGCTTCTGAAAACAAAGGCTATCAGGGGAAAGGGGGGGGGGGTCAAAAAAAAATAGAGCCACTTACCTCTGATAAAAAGGTCTGTGCTGATTTCTGCGCTCCTACATGCAGCAAATATTCATAGACATATAAAGCTAACCTGTGAAAGTACAGAAAGAGAGAGACACCATTACACTGGAAAATACTTCATGAAACCGTCCCACTCCGACAAAACGGTGCCTCCTCTCCTGGGAGATGCATGCTAAAACCTATGGCAGGAAAGGACACACCATCACCACCAGAGTGGGAGAGATGGGAACTGCCCCTTCCTCTCCCACCCTCCCCCCAAAAGTTGACCCTACTTTAGTGCAGGAAACAAAATTACTTCTCAAGGCACATGCACAATTCAGCATGCAGCCAGTATCCCAAGTCACTGAGCCAGCCGCGGGCAAGCCAGAGCCCCAGCAACTCAAAAAAAAAAAGGGGGGGGGGCCACAAGGTTGGTTCAACCCTGGAAGTGCATGGGGAAAGCGGAGGATGGGGGGGGGGAGAGAAGAGAAGAGAAATGCTTCGTCTCCAGCCCCTTTGCCCCCCAACATCCTCTGCCTGCCCCAGCTTACGAACTCCAGGAGCCAGCAGTAAGCGAGGGGGCCAGACGGGGCACCGAGGTGGGAGCAAGTGATCGTGCCCAAACAAAGCCCCTCGCCCCTTACACTTGCATGGACGGACAGCCAGGGTCAGACAAAAGGACGCGGTGGAACCAACAGGCCCCCTCCCCTCCCATCCCCGGGACAGGGCAGCAGCCAAGTCTGAAAAATACCCTAGGGGAGACCCCCGGAGATCCGAGCCTCCAGTCCCATCCCAACCTCCAGCTCCCCCAACCCCGCTCCAACAGCGGGGCTCCCCCAGCGCCGCGAGCCCCGCCGCAGCCTCTCCCGCAGCCGCGCTTACTTTTCTCGAGCCTGCCCGTCCGAGGGCACCGCCGAGCCTTTGCCTTTGGCGAACATGGTCCGCAGTAAGGAGGAGGCGAAGCCGCCACTGGCTCTGCTGCCGCTGCCTGGGTCTCTTCGGTGCCGCTTGGTCTCCCAGCCCCGCTCCCCTCGCTGTGGCTCGCCCCGGCCTTGGCTGCCTCCCCGCTCGCTCACTCCGGCTCCAGCTGTCAAAGCCTCAGCCCCGGCCTGGACCCCATCACCCTGGAACCGCTCCTGCCCCAGCTCCTTCCCCTGCTACCGCTGCCGCTACCACCACGGCTACTCCGAGCTCAACCGAACGTGGCTACACTGGGATGGAACGCGGCGGGCGTCAACGTTCCACAATTGATACACGCCCCGGCCAATCGGCGACCGGCGGGGGGAGGGGCCACCCCGCCCCCAAGCGGCATTTAAGGTGCTACGGAGCTAAATGCAAGAGCTGGGCTGCTCCGTGCAAGGCGGAGGCGGCCGGGTTCAGCCTGCCTCCTAAAGGGCCCCATGGGGTGTGGGGCTTCTCCTCCTGCTGCTGGAGGCCTGGGGTGGTGCTGTTCCTTCCTACCTCTCTTACCCTCCGGTTTCCTCTTCCTTCCCAGTGTTCCCACCTACTTCCCACGAGGCCCCTTCCCCCTAAAGCCCTAATTCCCCCTATCCTTCTCCCCTTACACTCCCCCAGCCGTCCGCCCTTCCCCGCGTTCACACACCACCTACCTCTCTCCCATTCCATCCCACCCCACTCCCCCGTAAGCCCCCGCTAGCTCCTTCCTCTTCCGCCTCCCCCCTAACGCCCCGTTCCCTTACCCTCCTCTAGCCCCAAGCCCCCCAGCAGCCACCCTTCCTTCCCCTCCCCCGCCCTGCTCTTAAATCCCTTTACCCTCAGCTGCCGCCAGTCTTCCCTTACCCCCCTCCCCAGTGCCTCCCCGCTGCTCACTTTTCCTCCCGAGGCTATTTCCCCTCGTGGGGAAGCGCTGGGTGCCCATAGGCGCCCAGGCCAAGCTGCCTTGGGGGACCATGCCGCCCCGCGTCCGAATTGCCCTGCCCGCTGGTGGGCGAGGACTCGGAGCGCCTCACTCCGGGGACAGGGGGGAGCCTAGCGCAGCGCCGGAGTCATGGGAAGTTACTCGGGGTGTGGGGCAGGCGCCTGCTTTTTAAGCAAGGCAGACTTGAAAGTCCAGGCTGAGGGAGGAAATTGACGAGGGTTCGAGCTCCGTGACCCAGGCGAGGAGCCTGGCTGGAGCCTGACTTAACCGACAGAGCCACAGGCCAGAATTTGCGATTTATTCTCTCCCTCCACTGTGAAGTTAAAAACTCTTGATTGGGGGGGAGGGAGAGAGAAGCGGTGTTTCCAGCCAATTCTGTAGTGCCTGTTTCTCTTTAAATGTGATATAACCTGGTTGGTACTGTCCCTTTAAAAGAAACAAGCTGAAAAAGCTGTGTAAGCGCCGATTGGCTGCCTGTTTGGATATATCCTAAGGGGAGCCTTGAAACTGTTCGCCTAGGTTGATTTTTTTTTTTAACTGCGCTGTTCCAATAAACAAGTCACGCCCCTCCCCCTTACATGCCTATCACCAAACAATTAGAGGCTAGGTCAGTGTCCTGGGGAAAACACAGTGGAAGTAGGAAAACTCAGCCCCACAGTTAATCTAAGCTAAAAACCACACAAGCCCATTAAAGTTCACTGCCGTTGTGCTAATGTGCATTTTTAAAAAGGGACTTTTACATGCTGGGAAAGAGCGGTGTCTATGTGCCTGTCTGGAAAAGGAGACCCTAGGTGGCTTTTTTTTTGGAGTAATGTGCCCATGAATGCAATGGTCTCCCCCCCAAAAATGCTATAGCCCTAAACCCTGTGCACGCTCCTTGATTTAATCTTTTCACTGCGGGGTCACGGAGATTTATTTGGAAAGGTAACATTCAAGGGGGCTGCTGAGCAGTCTACTGTGGAAACTCTGAGTTTTAAATAAGATTTGTGTGTGTGACTGTGTGGGAGAGAAGGGGGGTGGGCATGGAGCAGGGGGGGAAGGGAAAGACACACTCTACATAGAATATAAAGGGGTTTCCAGCCATTTTTTTGTATCAGGAGTAAATCGGGTTTCTCTGAGCCAGCCAGCAGTAATCAAATTAGTCTGCTACAATTGTTAGCGTGAACTTCCTTACATCTTTGGTTTGTAAAACACAAAGGTTAGCTCTCTTGTCTATCACTCACTTATCAGCCAAGTTTTAACCGTCTCTTCCCTGCCATTTACTTGTAAGATTATTATTAGAAGATGTGCTAGTTGTGCCCTTTGGGTGGGGATTAGCTATGTGTGTGAGGCACATTTGGACAAAATTCAACTACTTCCCAAGAAGAACATTTCTTTATGCTCATAGAATACATGTGTAATTCCTGCAATGTTACTTACATAAGGGATACTAATGCTAATAGTAAGTGATAATTCATTCTACAAATAAAGCAGTACCCATTTGCCCCCCACCAAAAACAAAAGCCTGGCAAGGAGTATGGAGCAGTATTTTATGGAAAGTGTTGGCATATACTTCAGGGCACAGCTGGTACATGGAGATGGCTTTCAATATGCACTACTTACTCCTGATGCCAGTCATTTGCACTCAGCCCCTTCCAATGGTCATCCTTCCAGGGATGGCTTGATTCCAGAAGCTCAGCAGACAGTGTAGGTAGAGGGTGAAGAGGAAAGGAGGCTTTGGGGGTTTTTTTAAGTGCATGTAGGAAGCTCCAGGTGGAGAGTGCCAGTATCTATTTGTTCCCTACCAATACCATTAAAGTAGATTGAAACAGGAGTGGGAGCTCTCAGTGCCAACCACAGAGGAGGGAGGGCTATGAGGGACTCCCCCATGTCAGGGCAAGGAGGAGTGAGATCTCTCTCTTGCTTTTATCAGAGTAGATCCT
>QXTE01000044.1:5366209-5406724 GCA_003942145.1 Platysternon megacephalum
GGAGGGAAAAAAAAAAAAGTGGAGTGCCAGCAGCAGAGCAAAAACAAATTAAAAAAAAATAAAAAGGAGTACCGCGAAATATCAGGACAAATTGCGTCCCAACCAAACATCGGTCGGGACGTGGGACAGACTACTAGATATCGGGACGTCTGGTCACCCTATATCAAAAGCAACCTAAATGTAGTTTTATGTGTAGAATGTCCCAGACAGCACACTGGTAACAAACATTCAGCACAAATAGTTTCATCCTGGTGTTCCCTTGCCTTGCCCTGTTCCATTCCCAGTCCCCCAAAGCTGCACTAGCCAGTTCCGACTTCTTTATGACATGCCAGCAGACATAGAGCCCCACACCACACTGGCATTTGTTATATGCTATGAAGCACATTTTAAGCTGTCTTTTATCATCTCCAAAGCTATTAACCATTCGCCAAATTTGTTCAAACTGAGCAATCTAATAATAACCTGATCCGTTATTGAGGGCAGGGCGGTTCCATGCTTTAGAGGGGGTTTACATGCTAATGGGGACTTCACAGCCTGGCAGCAGAATAAATCTAATTGGCTAGTCAAAAGTCAGGCTGTGCATGTATCCAGATAACCACCAGGTCACAATTCAGCCAGCAAGCCCTCCCTTAAATTAGCACATTCACCCAGTTTAATGCAAAACTTAATGATTCATTTAAACAACAGACTAGAAAACCACTCTAGGGAACAGTCCTGGATCAGTAGGATTAGATACATTTATTGGGCTTTTCCATTGTGGTTAGGTACTATTTCAAACCCCTTTGGTTTGTAAATGGCTTGATCCTGCAACCCATAAGCACAACTTCCACTGAAGCCCAGTGGCTGAATTTTGAAAGTAGGATTTGCAGATCTCAGCAGGCAGCCAGGAGCTGAAACCTAGGATTTCCTTCTCTGCTGCTAGTTGCCCGCTGTCTAGCAGCAGTTTTCCTCACATAGTTTCTGTAGAACAAGTTGAAGCAATGGAAGTAATCTTTTACAGTTCTATAGCAGCTCTTGCTATGGAACTCAAAGTCCTTTACAAGCCTTAAATAAATTTCAGAACAGTGACGGGAGTTAGGTTTAAGTATTTGATTCATTGTACAGCTGGAGAATCTGAGACAAATGCAGGTTAAGTGGCTTGACCAAGGTCAAGCAACAGGTCTGTTGCAGAGTCAGAAATAGAATTCAGGAGTCCTGATTCTAACCACAGCTATAATCCTTGTGCCAAGCATGCAGTATCTTTTCTCAAGATCAAGCTTTCAAAAGCTGTATTTTATAATCCTTACCTTTCCTTGCCTTCACCTTCGGATGGCCATTTCTATGGAAACCTGGGCATAAACAGGAACTGAAAGCCAGCAACTGAAACTAACAAGAACTTCAGCTCTCAGCTACTGGCTTATAGTTACAGTTTCCACGGGAACAGATGTTGGATCAGCACTAAAAATAAGGAAAAGGCTGGAAAGAGACCCTTTTTCAGACTTTGCCTTTACCTTGAAGTTGTTGTTCTGACCTTGCTCTCCAAACAGCCATAAACCTGCTTTCAAAGTCTATAGCACTTCAAGCTGGTTAAAGACTGTTTCAAAATGAACTATTAACAATTATCATTTGCACTTTACAAACAATGGCCCTAATCCTGAAATCACTTACGCACTTTAATAACTTTACGCACATGAGTAGCCCCATTGCTCTTGCAGACTCAGCATCATCAAGTCTCACAACACTCCTGCAAGGTAGGCAATAACCAAGGCCCCAGTCTTGCAAATACGTACATACATACAGGAGTAATTGCAGTAGTTCCATTGGAACAAATGGGATTGTTTGTGTATATCAGTACTTGAAAGATCAGGGCCTCAAACATTTTGAATAGCAATATTTAAAAAAAACCACCTCTCTCTACAATGTGCTATGATCTGGTTAAAGAAACAAAAACTTTAAATGCCCCTGGAAGCTTTAAAAAAAAATTTAAATAGATCTTTGCTTTAATTTGATATCTAATTTCACAAAACACCACTAAAGGCAACATTGTTTTACATGAGACCTGCCGCTCTTGGCTGGTTTAAGGCATTCAGTAAAGCAACAAACCTCCTCAGGTGGTGGTGTCTATGTAAAAAGTGACTGGAGCAAAGCGAAATCATTTCACCTGACACAATAATACGGTATGTTGTTTCAATAGAGTAACAGATTCTCACTCTTCCGCTGACCTGCTCTATTTTGATTTGAGAACAGCTCTAGTGCAATTTAGCCCATCAGAATCTTTAGCCATAAGCGTGCAGGCTTTCTTCAAAGTATACTTTGCTTTCCTGAATGGAGTCTTATAATTTAACTCTTATCAGTGAGTAATAGGCATCTCAGCAATCTGATTGGTTGGCTCAGGTTCTGCCTCACTAAACTCCCTGAAGTGCCAGTCAGGCACAGCGTTCATCACTTGTTATTCTACAGTGTTGTGTGACACTGCTGGGTCCTTTCAAACAGCTCCCCCCAAAGGACAGTCCAGCAGAACTATGCCAGGTAGTGGACAGCCTGGAGAATCCAGGTTCCCTTCGCTCAGTGACAGGGCTGAGTGTTCCTTGCTAAAAAGCGTTTTCCTTTGCAGATCAGATTGTTCAGACTGGGACCAGATTAGCAGATCTATCTCGGGGGGAGTAGCTGTGTTTCATCCAGTTTTGCTTACTGTTCTGGAGGTGGTAGGGGAGCTTCTGGTTACGACTGGTGATTGAGACACACCCTGCGGATCTAGGGGGAGACATTGCAGGTGGAGAGCTTCAACACCTCCCTTTAGGAGGACAAGGTGCCAGCAGCTCTTAAACAAAAGATTGTTTTTCCAGTGCTCAAACAAAACAAACCCAAACAGCCCCACTGCTTGCTGCTGACAATCTTTTTTGGGGGGAAATGTTACCCAGAAGATGGTGAAGCAACACTGACAAAAACTGGACTTGGATTTCCTTGAGCCTTTTCCACCTGTTTTTGGTGTGATATGGAGCCTTCGCTGATCTCCTGGTGATGGCACATAGAACATTTCCACACTGAATCTTTCAGATTCATCAGCTGCCCGAGATGCTGACAAGCCTCTGGATCCTGGAATAGATTGAGAGGCAGGTCTGCAAGGATAGATTAAGTTGCCCTTGAGTACATTCCCATTTTTTCTTTCACTGGACAGAATAGCAAGGGGCGATTGCTCGTCTGCCCCAGGGTCTCATATGTAGTGCTGCAAGATTCTGTCTACCATCCTCCCTGTTCAGGCCACTAGGGCAAATAGCGAGATGGTTTGCCATCAGTAGATACAGCAGGTACAGTCACCTCTACTTCATTGGACTGGAACACTATCCCAGTGTCAGGGAAAACTGGGGACTAGCTGGCTGAAGTTCAGCTGGGATACAACAGGAATAACATTGGCTGCCTGGGGCAAAGAGACAATGACAGAAGTAAGTAATGTGTCTTCAAGTGTGTAGGGTCTGCCTGCTGTTTATTTCTAAAGATTCCAGTCCTGAGGTTTTATCAGATGCTGGGTTGCTTCTGGAAGTACAGCTAGCTGTGTCATTTCAGCTGTGCTTGGCTAGAAGGTGTCAGACAGGGACTTTGCCTTGATTAGCCACATCTTTGTCACCCCATTGTGGATTACTGCAGCATGCTTTTCTTTGGGCTGTCCCTGATGAGCTCTGTGATTTCATCTAGTGCGGAAGGCAGCCGCCTACTCCTCACTCCTCCCTTAGTTTTCCCACGTCTACGGCCTAACGAGCACATCAGTTTACAAGCCAGAATTCTGGTCACAGCAGCCAATAAAGATTGGAAGGCGACTAATTGAAACAACATTTTACCATAGATATGAAACATACTTCAGTAGCTCTATAAAGTTTAAACAGGAAATCAAAGACTGAAAGCCAGCAAGTGTATCTAGCATGGTCATGTAAGCCTGTATCAAGTGTCTCATGTATGGCCAAGCTCTAGTGAGTCTAGGGAAATAACTTACGGTAATTGGGCTTTTCCTAACACAGGTTTCTCCTTGTTGGGTATTTTCTAGGGCCTTGCTTGGTTTTAAATAATGAAAGCAACAGGACTGCTTAAAAAATGCTCTGATCATTTTAGCTGCTTTGCTCTGAAGTCCACTGCTCTTGGTTTCGGCTGCCTCTCTTGAGCCTGCCGCCATGTTGTGCAGCTTTCCCTTCTCTCCTTTTAAAAGAGTTCCATTCCCGCTATGAGAACGTGCCATTGCCTCAGGAATAAGAAGGGCAAAAGCAAGACTGGAATTAAGGGTACTTGCCGGCTAGGAAAGAGAAGGACACACAACAAGCAGCAGCTCCCAGTTGCAAAATGACCACTGGAGAGCTGTAGCTTCTACTTCTTGTGTTTTATGACACAGCAGACTCCCTAGCTGAGTCCGTGGCCGCTAAACACAATTAGAGAACTAAAGTCTGTCACCTTTTCCAGTGTTCTTGAAGAATTTCAATATTGCTTTTTTTATAGGGCCCCATTTTCCTGATGCTCTGACTAGGCGTTGCAGAGAAATTTTGATACTTGAAGGCTTCTAAGTTTTTCTTATAAATACCCCCTTTCAATGGTAAATGCTTTGCCCACCCAACTGAGATGATCAACCATTTCCTGGACCTTGCATCTCCCACATAATCCATCTTTGCCTTTGTTTATTGGAAACAAATGACTATTTAAGCCACAATGGCCGTTTCAAATTCTAAATAGGGCCACTTCATGCTTTCTCTCAGGGTCTTGGAGTATCTCAGCATTTTCCACTCTTGGGCAAGTTTCACAGAATCGTTTCCCCTTTGTTTCTTTTGCCCGTATTTCCTGCCATTCCTCTGTTAACTCATTTTTAATTAGATTTTTAAACTCCACTTGATTTAAAGGGAATCTCTAAATCAGCTTGCTCCTTTTTAACAGCATTTTTTTGCCACTTTGTCTGCTGGCTCATTGCCTACTACCCCTACCTGTGCTGGGAACCAAGCGATTACAGTAGAACCACAGAATGGAGATTGTTTGTAACTCTGAAATGTTGGTAACTGGACAAAACGTTATGGTGGTTCTTTCAAAAGTTTACAATTGACCGTTGACTTAATGCAGCTTTGAGAGTTTACTACGCAGAAGAAAAATGCTGCTTTTAACCATCTTAATTTGCATGAAACCAGCACAGAAACAGTTTCCTTACCATGCCAAATCTTTTTTTAAACTTTCCCTTAAAACAAAAAAAAAAAAAAAAAAAAATTATGTTTAATACAGTACTTTACTGTATTTGCTTTTTTTTTTTTTTTGGTCTCTGCTGCTGCCTGATTGTGTACTTCTGGTTTCAAATGAGGTGTCTGGTTGCCCGGTCAGTTCATAAGTCTGGTGTCTGTAACTCTGAAGTTCTACTGTACAATGATTACACTCAACTGCATCAGTTCTGTTGTTAACAGTAATATTGCATTAAGTGTATCATTTCTGTTATCTGAAGGGCTATTTTTTATTGGCAGTAGTCCTGATAAGGAATCAGACAAGATGACCATGGCAGTTGGGCGTACATCTCTGACCCAATTCAATGTAAGCATTATCCCTGCCAGTTCAGCCATCAAAACAGCTACAAAATTTGATAGCCTTACAGCTTTCTTGATTCTGAGTATAGGAATACACAATGCTTCTCCCACTCTTCCTGCACATTTAACACTTCTTTTCTTCTTTCAATTTCATTATATAATTCCAGCTCTACCTCAGGAGGTATAATTTCCCAATTATAAAGCATTTGTCCACAGCTATAGATTTTAACCTCTTTTAGGCCTTTCTTTTCACTAAGATCCTTTGTCCACACTTTAACCCTATTGACGTGAGGCATATTGAGTTTTTTCCCTACACGTCAACTACTTAAGTCCAAGCATTCATTGTATGTTATCTTCATGTTACCATCTTCACTGCTTCCAATGCCTTTGGCCCAAAAGGTTAGGGTTGTAGCTGTTTGGCTCAGCCAGATTTAAAGGGCCAGCCGCAGAAAGGCATGCTGGGAAAAAAGCTCTTATATAATGGCAACCTTGTAGTGAGGGAGCATCAGAAAATATGTGGTTGTGAAAGGAACTACTCCTCTCTATTACATACCACCACTATGTTACATATATCAGTTGTAGCCTATAATCTGTTACGTGTATAAGAACGGCCATACTGGATCAGACCAAAGGTCCATCTAGCCCAGTATCCTGTCTACTGACAGTGGCCAGTGCCAGGGGCCCCAGAGGGAATGAACAGAACAGTGATCCATCAAGTGATCCATCCCCTGTTGCCCATTTCCAGCTTCTGGCAAACAGAGGCTAGGGACACTTCAGAGCCTGGTTTTGCACCCTGCCCATCCTGGCTAATAGCCATTGATGGACCGATCATGAACTTATCTAGTTCTTTTTTGAACCCTGTTATACACTTGGCCTTCACAACAATAATTTAGAATGTATTATGTATAGGAGCTCATGTTTATTTAGTTTACAAACTATTTTAGTTCACAAACTCTTCGTCTTTGCAAGAGCTCAGGTAGTCTTGCAGAATTTTCCATTCAGAACATTACGTTGCATATATTGTAAATGAGGTGTCTTCTTTTCCAAAGAACACCACTATAATTTCAACTAGTTCCTCAAGTCCCTGAATCATTCTGGTCACCATCTGCTACGTGTGTTCTTTTCCTTTCCTCATAAGAAGATGAGAACTGAGCATGAGATGCCAAGTGTGGCTTCAAACAGCACCTTACAAAATGCTGGAATCATTTCTTCTGACTGGTGTTCAATACCTCTGATTAAGCAGACCAGAATTTAATTAGTTGTTTTGAACTGCTTCTAAGCCTCATGCCAAAGGTTTTAGTATTTCAGCCCCCCAGATCCTTCTTAGTCTCTTTATACTTAACAGTATATAAGATCTCAAGTTATATTTCTGTCCTGTGTGTTGTCAGCCAACCTCTACTCCATTCCCTTGTTACTATGTCTTCTATCAGCCAGGATACAGATATGTGAAGTTGTTATTTGTTATTTTTATACAGTAGCTCCTAGAAATGCTGGGATCAAGGCCTCTTTGGTAGTAGAAACACATAATAATTTAAAATCCCTGTCCCAAAGAACTTACAGTCTAAACAGACGAGACAGACCAAGGGAGGAAGAGAAAACAGGAGAGGTGAAGCGATTTGCCCAGGGTCACAGAGGGTCAGCAGCAGAGCAGTGGGAATACCCCAATACAAGTCTCTGCTCCAAATCAGGCTGAGCATGGGTCTGAAAGCAGCTCTCCTACATCCCACATGAATGCTCTAAGGCTAACCCCTGGGCTATAAGGGGATGGATTGCTCTCTGTTCTTTGGGGCCGGGTTTGACAGAAAGGGCTGACAAACTTCAGAGGAGGACTCAACTTAATTATCAGGCTTTTTTTTTTTTTTTAAACCATGCACTCTGAAGGTGGGTATTGGACATTACCCATCCACCATATGTTGGGGCTCACCCAAATTTCCATTCTTAGCTATGCCACTGTTATAACCAAGCAAAATAATCACTATTATCGACTACGGGTGCTCTATTATGAAAGAAAACAGAAATCACAGAGCACTTCTGCTACGCTGTCTTCTGTATGCCTTTCTGTCAAGAGCTTCTAACAGAGATTGCGCCTTTGAGAGTGAACTGCCTCTGGGGGCATTCTCCATTTGGTACGTTAAGACCAAAGTATATTGTTTCCCAGGATTGTTGTGAATTTAGCCTGATTAGATACTTAAAAACTATTTATGTAGGGGGAAAATAATTTGTTTGAGGGCAGGAGGACCCTGTCTCGACCCAGATCATGGGAATCAGGCACCTAAGTACAGTTGTGGATCTGGGCCCTACGTCCCACTTCTGTTCTCTGTGTTTCACTCCTAGCTAGCCAAGGCGGCTCCCTGTTCAGTTTGATGGCTTCTGTGAATCCTTTTTTTCAGTGCCTAACTCTCCCCACACAATGCATGGGGAACCTGGGCACCCAGCTGTGGACTGCGAATTCCACTAGGAAGCAGGGTGCTTAGGAATTAGGTGTTAGGACACTTGACTCCCCTTTGAGAATCTAGCCTAAAGTGACCATTACTGAGTAGTCATATTTCTGCTTCTGATCTCAAACTAAACTGCATAACCATATTTCTGTTCTCAATTGCTACGGAGTCAGCAGGGCAGGGTTGACTCCAGAGAAAAGTTGATGCAGTAAATAGCAAACAAATGAACAGCAAAACGTCACATGCTAATCACCCTGATATCTTGGATAAGGTCCTGCCTCTCTATCCAATTTTCTTACCCCACTTGTCTACATCAGTGTCAGCTGCTGAGAGGCTGGTGAGTCAGACTTTTCTATTGTGTTCTACACCTGCTTTCCTTCCAGCCCTTCTCTCCCTTAAAGGGATATCTAGCCTTGCAATTAAATATCCCCTCAATGAGCAAACCAGCATCATGGAAAAATCCTCAGACAGCTGAGTCATTATTGCTCCCACAGTGCAATACAACCTCAGTGCATAAAGTGATCAAAATGGTGGGTGCAGCATATGAGGGATTTCTGACAGGGCTACTGAAAAGGAGCTGGTGAGTGTGTGTTTGGCTTAGATATAGAAACATCTTATACAAGAGTGACATAAAAACACATAGTCCTTTGTTTGACTACGGGAGCCTTCCGTGGGGATAGACCCACTCCAGTGTGTGGAGCCCTTTGTTGCTAGCACATGGGTTCTCCTGATTTAATGGGCAACAGTAGTGAGCTCTGGGGTGGGATGGGTGTAGGGGAGTTCACTAGCTTGTGGAAAGGTCAGAGCAAACAGGCAGTGAGACCCAAAGGTCTGTGGCTGGCCATATCCCAAACAGTGATAGGAAAGGAGAAGTGGCTAACTCCCACTTGAGTTCTGCTCTCAGGTTTTAGCGTTTCTCCTACCACAGTAAAGAGAGAGATCCTGCTTACTCTTGCNCATATCCCAAACAGTGATAGGAAAGGAGAAGTGGCTAACTCCCACTTGAGTTCTGCTCTCAAGTTTTAGCGTTTCTCCTATCACAGTAAAGAGAAAGATCCTGCTTACTCTTGCTTGCCCTATTGCCGCCCGCCTGCCCATTTATGTGCAGGCACTGCTGGGGTGTGCCTCACTGATCCCAGGCCCTCCCACCACCCCTTAGAGGCAGGGGACTGGTCTTGTTCCTGTTTTGCAGATAGGGAGGTTCCTTTACTTGCCCAAGGTCAAACAGGAAGCCTGTGGTGGAACTAGAATTAGAATCTAGGTCTCCTAACTCTCAGCCCAAGTACATCTTTCCTCCCCCTACATTGATCTTTATCTGACGCTGTCCTGAAAGCTCATAAGTACAGGTTTTGACTCCAACACTGATCTCTCCCCTCCCTGCCCCAAACTCCCTTGTAAAATCCTACCAGAATTGTTAAGCATGTGTTCCTTACTGTTGGTCTGAGCTTCAGTTCCGTGTATCTTTGCACTTCTTGGCTTTGTCCAGGACAGACAGCATCAAAACATCACGTGTGTGTTCTCATCAGATTTCCAGCCTGATTTCTAGATCAAAGGACCTTTTGATTCTCTACTTTGGAGGTTTGCCCATCACTAGTCTTATTCTATTCTTTGCTACCTACTTCAGGAGGCTGAGCTCTAAGGGCCCTGGTACCTTGCCTAGCTTGGTAACTCTAAACTCCCATCTAGGTTGGGAGCATACACATGCTGGTTGAACTGATTTAAATGTGGCTGTAGCAAGCAAATTTCTAAAACAATCTCCCTACTCTATGCAGGCCAAGATGTTTTGTTTTGTAAGGGTGTTAGAAAGCCAGGATGTATAAGCTGAACTAGATAACAAGTTGTGCTAGTGGATCTAAAATGGAATTGCACCAACTTAATGTCCTACATGGAACTTCCTGGACAAGCTGTGTGCTGGGGTTATGGGAATTGGGGACTCATTACTTGGTAGTGTCCTAACATTTTGCTCTGAGGTTAGATGTTGCAACAGTACAAAAGGTACCAGCTGACCTAGAACTATGGCTGGGATCCTCCAATAGGCCTCACCTGGGCAGATCCCTGCAATCATGGAGAGCCTCCTATGGGGGGTGGGAACTCAGATTTGCTCTATGGATTTTTCTGCAGTACGTGGGGGCTTACAAAATCTCTTTTGAAAAAAGGACTGTAGCTGCTCTGGGTGGTGTCAAGAGACTGATCCTGAGACGGTGGAAAAACTGTTTGTTTTCCGACTCTCAAAAGGTGATGGTGGTTGTTTATATGGTTTAAAAAAACAACACTCTATAGATTCCTCAATGATGTCACAAGAGGCTCGTATGTGGTCTGGGAAGAACTTCTGTCTTATCTAAAGAGCTATGCAGATGTACTAATGAGGGATACTTAAGGCGCTAAGGGGCGGGGGCATAGCATCCAGGACTCTGTGTGTGTGTGTGTGTGTGGGGGGGTTCTGCTTCTCTGTAGTTCATGTTGTCCCTATGTTTAGTATAATTGTTTTATAATCAATAGTCACTTATTAAAATCAAGCCATGCTACTGATTACCCGAGATACAAAACCTGACCGGCGCAGACGAGTATTGACACCCATCCCCATAGGATCTGGGCACTTCCTAAGTGAATTAGATTGGCACAGGCTTTAATTAGGGGCAATCCTTGCTGCGCTAGAGCTCTAAGAGCTGCACTTAAAGACCTGGCAGTTTTCACCCCCAGTGTGGAGGGAGTCTAACTTTCTTATTCCTTTTGGGAGGTGATCCTGTCATGTCTCTTTCTTCCCTTCCAATGTCTGCCTCAGGAGCTGGTCCCCTTAACTCCCTGACTGCTTGTTTACATTATTCTGCAGTGCCTGCGCCTCCTCTGCTGCTAAACTGTCCTGAGGAGGGTTCAGTTGAGGCCCTGTCCAATGGTCCACAGATCTTTTGCAGCTTTAATGGAAAGACTTTTTGCTCTGGTTCTTGCTTCACCTTAACTGAATTCTCAGTTGTACTTTCCTTCAGTGGGTCTCTGATTGAACTCTGCAGATATTTCCCTTTTCTTCTTCCTTGGCACCTGGTATTACCTTCCTCTTCTGTGGGATTGCCTGGTGTCCGTTCTCTACCCACCTCCTTCTAACAGGGTGATAGGTTGGAAGAAGCCAGGTCACTTGGAGACAAACTGGGTTTGGCTCAGGTTCCTTGCAGAACAGAAGTGCAGTGGGTTGTGGGAGGAACACACTTCATATTGTCAGAAGTTACTTTAACCCTTTCGCTGCTGATTCTTGCTATGCAATGGCTGTTGCTGAGGTGTCAACGCTGTCACGTCATAGGAGACTTAGCCAGTCTGTGGGTTAGCAACGGAGTGGGACGTGTTCATGTCCAGTACAGCTGGAACATCAGGTGGGACGAATGCTACAGTTAATAAACAGGGTGATGATGGAAGGAAAAGACTGTTTTCTCCCCTCCCCTGTGGAATGTTAAGCCCTCCTGCTCTGTGAGGGATACATCAGGAGAAGGGTGTGGACTGCACTGAGGCAATATTGCAGAGGAGCAGCATCAGGGTGAGCTTGGTAAAACCTCCCTTATTTGCTACTGGTGAGTTTTGGTGACTTTGGGGAGGGAGGAAGCAGGGAATCTGCTATCGGCCTCTGCAGCATCCCAGCCTTTGTTTTAAAAATGTTTCTAGCCCTTCCAGTTGTGAAGAGACTTTGCCAAAATGAACCCATGCAGAGCTGCGTTACTGAGTCTGCAGACAGAGCTCCAGGGCCTCTGCTGCTGATCTTGCCTTTCCACAGCAGCAGAGGGGAAACTGGCACTTCCACATCTGCTATGCACAACCAGGTGGCTAGCAGTGAAGCTGAAAAGATTCATGTCCATTTTGCTATGTTGCTGCTGGAGGAACTCTCTGAACAGCAGCAAAATCAGGGAGCGGAACTATCTGCAGGGAGGAAGACTGACCAGTGGGCTGGGAAAAGGGCTGAGTAATGGAGCTGTGTGTCTCACCCTCTAAAAGCAGCGGTGGGGATGGGGAAGGAGAGCAAGAAGGGCCTTGGGGGCATCACATTAACTGGACCATAGATTCTGATAGATTCTAGGACTGTAAGGGCCCTCGAGAGGTCATCGAGTCCAGTCCCCTGCCCTCATGGCAGGACCAAATACTGTCTAGACCATCCCTGATACATTTATCGAACCTACTCTTAAATATCTCCAGAGATGGAGATTCCACAACCTCCCTAGGGAATTTATTCCGGTGTTTAACCACCCTGACAGTTAGGAACTTTTTCCTAATGTCCAACCTAAACTGCCCTTGCTGCAGTTTAAGCCCACTGCTTCTTGTTCTATCCTTAGAGGTTAAGGTGAACAAGTTTTCTCCCTCCTCCTTATGACACCCTTTTAGATACCTGAAAACTGCTATCATGTCCCCTCTGTCTGCTCTTTTCCAAACTAAACAAACCCAATTCTTTCAGCCTTCCTTCACAGGTCATGTTCTCAAGACCTTTAATCATTCTTGTTGCTCTTCTCTGGACCCTCTCCAATTTCTCCACCATTACTAGCTAGAGACTGATCCAAAAGATGGAGCACAGGGACTGTGTCCTGAGGGGGAGCCCAGGAGATGTGAGACGGAGCTGGGCTTGTCTCCAGGGAGTTCCCACTGGAATTCATTGGTGGGATTTGCTCGCTGATCTTTCATCTCAGCTAATGATTAATGGGGAAAAGGTCTTTCCTGTTCCCTACAGGGGGCTGGGGGAGCGGAGTGTCATGGAAAAGTGCCATAGTACATTATGACTCTCTCTCTTTTTTTTTTTTTTTTTTTTAAATAGGCTTTTGGGCCATCTTACAGAACTTGTTAGAGAACTCCATAGCATGCTTCAGTCACCCTACAGAAAGGGGAGCATTTTCCATCAAATTCTGTAGCTTTTAAGAGTCATTTCTATCAGGCTCTCTGTTCCATCCCTGCTAAATTCTATAGGCCTTTTCCATAAGGGAGGAAAGGAAGAGGTGATTATGTTAGGCTTTACCTAATGCTGTAGAATCAGGTGGCTCCAAGAAAGCAGGTAAAGGCCTGGGGTCTTATCCAAATGAGACCTCTGCATCTTCGCTTGTTACTGGAAACCTTCAACTAATGCTCAGAAATCCAGATTCTCCCCTGCTTAAACAGGGCCAGACTGACCCATCACTGGGCCCTAGGCAAACATTCACTTCTGGGATCCTACCTTTTAATGTGAATAACAACAAATAGCTGATATATACATATGCGTGCGTTTCAACCAATATTTCTGAATTGTAAAAGTCTTTCTAATGCCACCCTTTGCTGCTTGCTTTCTTCTTGCCGGGGTTCTTTCTTTATATGCTTCGGTGCCCCCGAACGAGGCATTGTTTGCTAGAATAGTCAGAATGACAGGAAATGCAACAGTAAAAGTGAGGAGGAGCAGAGATGGAAGGAAAGAAATGTAAAGATATGAGGGGCTGGGATACACTTCAGTGATGTTCCCCTCCAGTAAGTGCTAGCAAATTCCCATCTCTGCCTGATCACTTAATGTAGCTGGAGAAGGAAGTGGTTCCTTTACCCACTTCCTTCCTCACTCCTGGGCTCTGGTGGGAATAGGAAATGAGTCTCAGCTGTGGGGGAAGACTACCTTTGCCCACTCATCCACAGGTGTGGGTTTGCATGTGAACTGAAACCACTTCACTTGAGTAAGTGGCGTTGTGACTGTGCGCCAGGTCACAGCACCACTCACTCAAATTCAGTCTGGCTGCTCCACCGTTGTGATGGAGCTCTAGTGGGACTGCTGCTGGTGTATGTCACATTCTGCATGATCTATTGCTAGCTGAAAAACAAAAGGAAAGTGAAATTAAAAAGGGCCAGGGAATACTCTGTCTCTTGGTAAAGAATTGCATAGCATTTATGTACTAACCACTCAGATTTACTAAAGCTTTCACACAAGGTTTCTGGAACAATAGCTCAGGTACAAGTGTGTCCCCTCTTTATCTCCTCCCATCTCTTCTCCCCTCCCCCAAAATCAATTCTATAATGGTTGTATTTATACTAAAAATGTTTTTGACTGTGGTATCCTTGCTGAACTGTTACCAGCCATCGCTGCAGTAAGATGGCTGTTTCATAACATTTAGCCTCTGAACTTAGCTCCTGTAGTATCTACACTGGTTTCACTTCAGTTTGTGTGCAGTGTCTCCTTAGAGCTTGTACTTGTGTTGAGATCAGTACCTTGCAAGTAATGCAACTTAGAGGTATTTCTCTAGTACTCCTCACATAGTATTTCCACCTCGTACACATGCATGAATGAACCCTCCTAGCACCTATGTGATGTAGAATCCCTCCTTTTAACTGCCAATGTTTATTTGTGGCTCGTTGGTTTCCTTTTATTTAGTATTGTGTGCTAGTCCCCTGCTGAATCTGCCTGGGGTTGGGGTCCTGTTATGACGCCGCAGAATACCTTTTGTCTGCCAGTTGTATGAAATGCAGGGCTTGCCAGACTCTCATTTTCTAAGGACCTATGAAAAGTACATTGGTTTAAGCAGCTTAATTTTTTCCCCCTGCTTCTTTAATTGAAACAGTAGTTCTTTGTCACAGCAGTCAAATCAGCTGTGATTTATTGGTATACAGGAAGCTAACCCAGCAGGGGACTGAGGGTGTCTCTGCTTTAGTGAGATCATCTAAATGATGGGGAGGGGAGAGAGAAACACCGTGAGGAGCTGCAAGTGCTATTCTGGGGAACAGAGCAGAACTGGTTTGCTTTAGAGATAAGGCGGTTGCATGGGGAACTCCTGAAACTGTGTTCCTCACTGACCATGTGGCTGGCATAACAAATGTATTGTATAGTATCTTTCATGTAATGTTACTGGACTAGCCTGGTGGCTGTGAAGCAATGTTTGAAGCTATATATATATATATATATATATATATATATATATATATATTTAATTGCCTGGGGAAGTCCCCAGTCCCAGGCACCCATTTTGAATGCAACTTTCTCTTAAAAATCGGTTTCCATTTGGACATGCAGTTTTAATGGGAAGGGTACACTGTTTTGAAGCATACCATGGTGTGCTAATAGAGTCCATTGGAAGGGTTTGATTGCATCCAGAAGTGGGCTGAAGCACCAAGTTTGGATCCAGCTCTAAATGTTCCGTGGATCCGAGTGTGTTCAGATCTGAGGGTTTGTGTAGGTCAGTTTCTAAGTAAGCCAAGCTGAGCTCATCCTGCCAAATGTGCTGGGACTGTTCATGTGAAGCTGCGACTTGGTGTGAATGTTTGCTTGGTTTATTTATAGACTCGCTACAGGCTGTCAGTGTTCCCCTGAAATGCCCCACTCGGTTAGCATGCGGTGTTCCAGATGGGAAAGGGTTAAGGGGGTTCTGCTAACTCACTGAGCCCTGGTCAACACTACAAACTTCCCTACGTCACTTGGCGTATAGAAAATCGGCACCCTGTCAGCGACGCCTAACCCCCGGCGTAGCCAGCGCTCTATCGATGGGAGGGCTTCTCCGTTGACATAACTACTGCCTCTTGGGGAGGTGGATTAACTACAGCAGTGCAGCTCCATCCGTGCAGCTGTGCTGATCTAGCATTTTAAGGGTGGACCTGCCTGAAATCTCTGCGGGGGGGATTTAGGGGATGGGCTGTGTCCCAATAGAGGAACCTGAACAGCCAAACCCACAGAGAAGATTTGATGTTGTCTGTCTTGCTCGCTTGTTAGTTAATAAAGCCAAACTCAGGAAGGGGATGATTTTTAGGCTTCACGTGTTGTGTGGACTCTGCTTTTAGAGCAGGTGGGGAATGCCAACTGCTGAGAAGACCTTTCTATACTGCCAGTCGCTGTGGTATCTGAGCGCCTCACAGATCCAGAGCTATTCGCACCCCTTTATGTCTCTGTTCTGCAGGTGTTCTAGTGACTACGTTTACTGGCAGGAGTGTCTGTGCAGAGCAAATGCAACATGCATAACTCTGGAGACCTGCACTGTAAACCTGACCTAAGTGTCCTGCTTAGCCAAACAGGTCGTATGATACATTTCGGCTTCCCATGTCCAATCAAACAGTTTAGAGGTTGACTATCCAATAGCTCCAAGAGGCCAATGATGCACCAAACAAGAATTATTCACAGAAACTACTTAGCAAATAATTCTGAAGAGTGAATACATTTTGAGAAAAATCTTGATCTGTTTCTGAACACTTGCTCCCAGAAAGAGGTGAAGTAAATTAAGTTGTTAATTTCTAATTCATTTGGCGCAAGTTAAAAATATTCTTAGAAACTTTAGGCAATCCAGTGAGCCACACTTGGAGTTGTTCTGACTTCTTAAAACCAGGATGATGATCAGATTGCTGATGAGACTGCGGCATGTCACTAGAACAAACTCATCTGTAAAGTTTTTAAAAGCTTTTGGTGGGGGAACAATCTTGGTGCACTCACCCCCATTTTAACACTTGACTGTTACTAAGCAAAATAATCCTATAAGTTTCTGAATGTTTGGTTTNAAAACCCCCCCCCCCCCCCCCCCCCCCCCCCCCCCCCAAAAAAAAAAAAAAAAAGATTGGATAAGCCTTTAGGCCAAGATCGGGAGGAGGGGAAGGGAGAATAGAGGCCTAATACTAAATTCCTACATATTTGTTTCACTTTCCTGTATTTGGGTAACTAAAGAAGTGGGTAGATTTTCAAGAATCCTGAGCACATACCCGCTTCCATTGACCTCAGCTGGGATTTATGGCAATAGCCTATAGCTATGTTTCCCCAAGGATTTTCGTCTGACTTGACTAGTCTATATTTCTTTAAAACAGCATTTTCAAAACAAACACCCAAGATGGTTTTCCCAACAGAAAGAGGGAAGATAGCAGGGGAGGGGAAATGAATATGAACCAAGTAGTAACATAGTTAATGGTGCTGCTAAAGGTAGCCATCAAACTATCCATTGTAAGTAAAATTGTGACTTGCCCAGGATCGCTGAGTGACTGACCCAGTGAAGGAATCCAGATCTCAGGCCTCTTCTCTCTCCATGCTCCAAATCTTCCCCCAGAGCATTTTCAAACCTTGACACAAGCTTGCTATTTGGGCACCACAGGAAACTTTGGTGTGTGTTTGTGGCTGAGAAGGATTTCAGTAGCGTGAAGAAGTACTACTGGGTTATCCAGGTCATAGCTCACACCCCAAAGGTCATGAATGCCTACCGTGTCTCTTGACCAGTGTGCTCTTCAGGGCTGGCACAGGAGCCCTGGTTTGGAGTTGGTAGCTCTTCTGGGTGAAAACTCAAATTATCAGTGCTCCTGTTTGTGAACGGTGAATGTGCATGGTGCTTTGAGAGGCGTCTAGACTTCCACGTGCTTCTCCGGTTCCACACCTCTTGCCAGGTTAGTTGTTCCTGTGGCATCCCCAGCCTTTCTCTGAGCATCTAGCCACTGATGCTTCTGGCTTGAACCAGGAAGGGCAGAAACTCAGGGAAACAAAAACTTAACACCTATCCAGTGTTAACCAATTTCTTATACGCTCCACCCCAGTCTGAGGTTTGAGGCAGGTTCAGGGTCAGGGCCCGTTTAACTTGCCCAGGTTCACTTAAACCTTGTCTGAAAGAGAAGCTGGTATTCCTCAGCCCGAGAATGGAAGCCACTGGGGTACCCTGGGTGTCTTGCTTGACTTGGCTCTGTGACCGATCTTCCCTGGCCAGGGACCCTTTGCTGGTATCACTTTCTAGTGAATCGTACTTAGACAAGCTGCTTGCTATGAAGGTGTTATGCCTCCCTGACTTACTTAGTACTCTACAAACCAGCTTGTAAACACCTGCAAGTATCCCTTGGCTTGCAAGCTCCTCCTTTGTTGGGGGAGAGGTCTAAGCTGAGGACCAGGTTCCCATTGCACTTTCTAACGACGCAATATTCCTCTCCTAGAGCAGAGACGTGAACGTTCTGCTAGACTGGATGGGCCTTAGCTTTGAATGAGATGTGGTGATGTGTGGCGTTGATACAGCACCTCTCATTGGGAAGGGTGCCAAAGCTCTCTGCAAGCTGTGTATCTACCACCCTGGAATGGCTTCTCCTGCCGTTGGCATGGAATGGAAGTGGCTGGAGTGTAACAATCAGAATTAAAATGTGGCCAGAAGGACACTGAGGTGAAATGCCCTATTTCCTCGAAGTGCCATGGATCTTTAATGACAATAACTCATCAGGATGTCCCTTTTTCATCTCATTTGAAGGAGGGAGGCATACATGCAGTAAACTCTTAGGTGCAGGAAATCTCTTAATGTGTCTTTATGGTGCTGACCACAATGGGCCCCCAACCTCAGCTGGTACTGTCTCAGCTGGTACTGTCTTATAAATAATACAAATTATGCCTGATATGCTAATTCCAGGCAACCTTTGTCTGCAGGTTATCCAGCTGCAAACATCTGAGCAAGATGTCGCAGAAGAAGACTACCAGCAGGAAATATGGGTGGCGGTGGAGTGCAGGGGGAACAAAACTCCTGAGAGCCCACCTGAGAGCCAGCGTGCAGGTAAGGCAGAAAGATGTGTCCTAATGACCCTCCGCAATGATACAGGGCTTCTCATCCAAGGATCTTGCTGTGCTGTAAGTCTCGTCATCCCCAGGTGAGGTGGATGGTATTGGGAGTCTGTTGAGGCACTGAGTTTGGATGGGCCCAGAGGTGCCCAGCCTATTATTGCTACTTGTCTTACAGTAACACCTAGAGGCTCTGGACCAAGATCAGAACCCTATTGTGCTAGGGGGACCGATACATGGTAAGAGATGGTCCCTTGCCTGCAGAACTTGCCAGTTAATTAGAGCAGACAAAAGGTGGAAGAAAGGAAGGAGTATCCCCACTTCACAGATAGGGATCTGAGGCGCCCAAGTTCACCCAGGAAGCCTGTGCCTAAGCGAGGACTGAGCCCAGATCTCCCAGTGGCTAAGGCACTGGAGCAGGGCTCTGATCACCCTTCTTCTCGAGGCCATGCTGGGTTGTGACACAGCTGGGAGAAATGCGATTCCCACTTCCCCTGCTATAGCAGGGGCCGTTCTCCTCCCTTCATAGAAATCCCAAATCGGTGCTGTCCCCTAGCCAGAAAGCAGCTCTCCTGCCTCTTCCAGGGGGAGCTCATTCCTTTTGGACTCCCATTCCAGTCTGCCTGGCAGTGGTTCCAAAGGGACAGCAATGCTGAGGTTGGAACAAGGGGTATGTTGGCTTGGCTTGCTCTGGGAGGCTCAGAACAGGATGTGCCAGAGTTCGTTCCCTAGTTGCTGAATGGGTGGGGCAGGTGCACAGTGGTGGGCTTTCAAGGTGGAATCACACAGGAGGAGCTGCCACTAGGCTGGGGACTGGCTTGAGGGAGGCTTGTTACTCTGAGTAGAGCAGGCTTTCCCAGTAGGGGCTATTTTTTTTTGAGAGAGAGAGTGCGCGAATCCGGTTAGATTTGCCCCAGGTGAGTCACAGCACTGAGGAGTCTCCTGATTACTGTATCAGTAAAACCTGGTGTGTCCCCCTCAGATAACATCCTTGCTGGCAGCACCGCCTTTCTGAGCCCTTGGAAGCTGCATTAACTGGCTTCCACAAGAGGCAAAAAGAAATAATTTAAATGGTGCAGTCCTGTGACTTCAAACAGCTTCTAAGGAAAGCACGTTCTGATCTTCCCTTCTGAGCAAGTTCCAAGCTGAGAACTATGGGGGAGGGATCAACATGTGGAATCCACTTAAGGTGACCAGATGTCCCGATTTTATAGGGACAGTCCCGATTTTTGGGTCTTTTTCTTATATAGGCTCCTATTACCCCGCAACCCCCCGTCCTGATTTTTCACATTTGCTGACTGGTCACCCTAAATCCACTGTATCTAGAAGCAGAAGTATTGTCTGTATATTACAATTCCACCTAGCCCCGACTGAGATCAGAGCCCTGTTGGGCTAGGTGCTGCACTAACACCTCGTACGGCTGTAGAGTTTCCAGTCTAAGGGTGTGTCCACGCTGCAGTCAGGGTGTCTGATTGTAGCACATGGAAGCTGGATCACTAACATGAGCTGTGAAGCCAGGCTGGCCACCTGAGTCTGTAGCCAAGGGCACAGGCAGGGTTGTACTTGGGCAGCTGCCAGGGGCACACCGCTATTTTCAGCAAGCTGGCTCGGGTAGGCCTGCGTGTGCTGCAGTCAGGTGTGTCTGTACCTGAAATAGACAGGCCAGACCAATGGTGGGAGAGGAAGCGGGTGCAGCGAGGGGAAGTGACTGGCCCAAGGTGACACAGCAGGTCAGAGAAGGAGTTCCCATACAGCGCCCTGTCCACTAGCCTGGGCTGCCTCTCTAACCCTGCGCCAGGCTCTCTGGGACTAAAACAAGGTTTATGCTGTCGATTAAAAGGTTCGGGAGCTCTTCACCTCTGGGTAACTAACCCAGACCTGGTCCAGCGTCGGCGGCATCCATTTATAGTGGGTGAAAAATAAGCTGCTGGGATCCCAGCTTGCGTTGATGTGTGTCCAGCTTTTACACCTGACTCAGTTTCCCCAGACAGAGACTGAATAGGTTATGGCTGCTGAACTACTGGCTCTCCCCTTTGCAGGAGAGAGGGGGTGTGTGTGTGTGTTGGGGCAGCTCGCTGAAGCTGGCACTGCTGCTGTCCATGTTGTACTTCGGAGAGAGGACTTAGCTCTCCGGGGCTCCCACTGCTCAAAGCACTAACTTTGTTCTGATCTGGAAACACCACATCATTGTCCTTACAATAAATATGAGGGTGGCAGCCCCTCAGCCGCTGTAATATTGTCACACCTCCACTGCGGCTCTGCCCCTAGAGGTCTGGATAGCTCCTGTAGGTAACCTACTCCCTGGGGAGGTGCATAATTGTGAATAAGCGGTTGGCGTTACTTTGGAAGAGAACAGTCGTGGCTAATTGGGACACGGGGATGCTGTACAGTTGACCCAAACCATACGCTTATTTCTCAGCTGCAAAATTTCCAGCACTCTGGCCAAGGCATCGATTCCCCCGTGCATTGCACTAGTGAATAAACGAGGGGAAACCTCCCTTAAAGCAACATTTTCCCTGAACGAAAGTCCCATACTACAAAATAAGAGCACAGCAGCTGGGGAATGCCGCAGCAGGCTTCTATGTCCAAAGGCATTTCTGTGGCATCTGCCGCTCCAGTAGCTGAGAGCTGTACGAGGGTTAAGAACCCAGTAAAATCTCCACCCCGAGGCACTCAGGTCTCCAGTCTACTCTGAGTGCAATCAGGTGCCTGTTCTGAACACTGTCATTTCACCGTTCTGTGCTACGCAGCCTCCCATCCAAGGAGCTCGAAGCACTGTACAAAGGTCAGTTAACAGCCTCTCCTTGCCGCAGGGAGGTAGGTGGCATCATTCCCCTTAACAGAGCAAAATCTGCGGCACAGAGAGGCTAACGGTAACAGAGAGGCCCCAGCTGGGGCAGAGCAACTTGTGCTAGTTAGGGCTCAAGCTAACCTGCTCATAAGAGCAGGAGAGACACTGTGGCTCGGGCTCGCAAGCCCACCCAAGCTCCAGCCCGCGCTGCAATGTCTCTGCTGCTGGTTTTAGTGCTCGCTCGAGCCCTGTTGGTGCGAGTCTGCGCACCCGGGTGGGGAGGTTCGCTCCCGGTTGCGGTGTAAACCTACCCTAAGTGACTTGCCCAAGGCTGCACAGCACATCTGTAGCAGAGCAGGAAGCTGAGCACAGTCCAGTGCTTTAACCTCAGGGCTCTTATTTTCTCTTCAGCGAGACCAGAAAATGGACACAGCAGCTAGACCAAACATCCACAGCTAACTGTCTCTCCCCGGGTTGGGTGCTGAGCTCGACAGCAGGACGTAAGCTCTGTGGGCTTGTATTCCAAGCTCCCCGGTGAGCGCCAATGGGGCTCCCGAGCTCTGTTTGGCAGCGTCTTCAAAACGTCCCTTGTTTGAGCCACACGTACCGCCATTCCGCAGCTACTTAGAGCTACGGGCTAAGCTTTCCGGACAATGAGGGTTTTTCTCCTGGCGGTGAGCGTCTAGTGACATGAAAACAAGGCGAAGTGACTCTGCAGGGTGGGGTGGCATTGGGGCAGCGAGAAGGGTTTGCAGCCTGGTCAATGCAAGGAAAATCAGTGTGTTAGAAAACAGGTTGACTAACACGACTTTGCCCTTGGCTGGCTGTGCTCTAACCGGGCCCAACCTGCTTTTATATGGGACGCTTCCCCACCACCGCCCACAGACGGAGCCAAAAAAGGGCTGATGAGCCCACCTTCAGTTTTGCCTGTACCGTGCTGGTGCTTTGGCTCCAAGTGTCCTTCCTGGCTCAGGCTTTGCTATTTGGTGCCTCAGGGCAGGGCTAGCCTGGGGTTGATCTGTGACTAACAGACCCAGTGTACAATCATAGGAGAGAGGAACCTTCATTTAACCCCTTTCTCAATCAAATCCTGCTGTCCGCTCCTCTCTTAAAGGGACACTAGCCTGATAAATCAGCTATTGGGGAGCTGAGTGTCTTTGGGGTCTTCTGCCTGAGCTCAGGAATTGGTTTGGGAGGGGAATTCTGAAAGCCTTCCATGGAAACTAGAAAGAACTTGGCTTTGTTTTAGCTGACCCCCGACCCCCACTGTAAGGAAGACTCCACCTGCTTCCTGTGGGTAATGGTCTCTACACCACTGGTGACCAAAAGAGGTTTTCTGCTCCTATTAGCACAGCAGGTTCCCTGCAGTAGTGGAAGAATGAGCTGGATTCTACCTTGGCTTGACTCTGCAGTTAAGTTAACAATTCTGAGGATGCTCAAGTTCTGCTCTCCTATACCTACCTAACCCCGTTCTGCAGAATCTTTACTGGTGATGTACAAGACAGGAAGATCCCAGCTTGACCCTGAGCCCAGGGTGAGCTTGTGGGGCTGTCAGAGAGAGAAGTGTGTGTGTGTGTTTAAATACTGCTGATAAACTTGGCAAATTTCAGCTGAGAGTTGCTGGGGACTGACAAACCTGTAATCCCCCAAAGCATTTCTGTCTGCATTTCTCGGAGCAGAACAGTATTTGTCACTGGGTGGGGGCTAATGTAACAATTTAGGAAGGAGACTTCCTTCCTTCTCTGTAAATGGGAGATGGCGCCATTCGCTCCCTTCTGCACAGAGGGCATAATCCCCTCAATTGTTAGGTGCATAGGTAGCAAAATGTGGCTTCATAACTGAAACTGAGAGGACGGTACTAAACACACAGTCTGTTCCTATGGAGAAGGATTGGTTACAAACAGAAGCATAGGAATGGCCCCTTAGTTTGGAAAAACGTTAGTGCGATAGTCAATGGAGTGAGCATCTGTATAGCAATGGTCTCGACTTTTCCAGGTCCAGCTGTTTCCTAGAAATACCACACTGAGCCCCAACTCAAGGCATTCAAAATCATGAGTCAGGCTCCAAAAAAATTGAGTTTTCCTTCTGGGGTTTGAGCAGTTAGTATTCCCTCAGGTCACATTTTCAAGCTTTTCTCTACAACCATGAGGGCTGGAATCTCACTTATGTAATGAAAGCTGCGATTTTTCATGTCATTGCTTGTCTCCAGACCTGGGCTTTTAAGAAAACCGTGGACTCTCTCAATACCCACAACACACAAATGAGTTGGTGCCGCTTTTGGCTGACGGTTTGTGTGAGGCAGGCAGGGCGTCTCTGGTGATCTCGTATCTCCATACAGAGAGAGTAGCGTGGTGGACGTGGAGCTGCTCTGTGCAGTGTGGCTGTCGCCGTGTTGGTCCCAGGATATTCGCGACAAGGTGGGCGAGGTAAAATCTTTTATTGGACCAACTTCTCTCGGTGAGAGAGACAAGCTTTTGAGGCGCACAGAACTCTTCTTCAGGTCGCACTAGGAACAACGCATAAGAGAAAAGAAGAGCCCTGTGCAGCTCGAAGTCTTGTCTCTCTCATTGAGAGAAATTGGTCCAATAAAATATTTATTTATTTCCCCCCCCACACACACCTTGTTTCTCTATGGAGCTGCTCTGTAACTTGTATGTACTGCATACGGGGATGGCTACTGTGAAATAGCCGGCTGTCAGGAGGCGCAAGCAGGAAGCGCAGAAGAATAGCCCAGGGCAAACCAACCCTTAGTAAATGCTAGAGGGTTGCCATAAGACAATGGTGCAAAGCCATTGGCTCCGAGGAGTCTGGCTCGACCGCCTGCTGAGACCCACTGAGCTGGTTTTGATGAGCGGGGCCAAGGCTGAGAACCAGGAAACAGAGGGGACTCTCTGAAGAGAGGGAGGTAATGGCAGAGGTGCTGTTTGGAGAGGAACCAGGCTGTGACAGGCATCTGCTGGGGGGTCTGAAGAAGCTAGGCCTGCCTGGGTTAACGTTGGGGGGGACGGGATGGTAAGCCCTAGGGAAGATAGATGTGCATTTAGACAATTGGTGGTTTTTTAAAAATCCTTTTCTCTTGTGCTTTGTTCCCAATGTGGTAGATACCAATACTTTGGTGTAAACAGGTTTTCTGGTCGCTCTGTTCACCAATCTTTAGTGTCTCAAAGGGAAGAACAGGAGTTGCTGAACCCAGTTGGAGCTGCTGGGTAAGCACAGTTGAAACCCAAGGTATTGCAGCATTGCAAAATGCCACCTCCGGAGAGGTGAAGGCATGAGGCCTGACATCAGCGGGGGTGCTCTCAGGGAGGGGGGCAGAGGTGGAGCCAGCCCCGTGACCATGACAGGCTCTATGTTTATCTTAGCCAGATGCAGAATGTAAACTGGCTTCTTAGTCTCCCTGAGAGTTAAAAATACATAATTTATACTTCAGCTGTATAGCCTGTTTCATCTAAGGGTCTCAAAGTGCTTCACATACATTAAGTCTCTCAAACACCCTTGGGAGGCAGCTAAGCTTACCTAGCTGAAAAATACATAAGGCACAGTGAAATGATTTGCCCAAGGTAAGTTGATGGAGATGGAAAGAGAACCTAGGAGTCCTGGATCCTACTTGGAGCTCGATACTGGGCAGAAAATCCGAATGCTGTTTAAAGGAAACTGTTAATCCTACAACAACTTTTTTTCAAACTCTTTGGGGTCAAGTGGGTTTTCATTTCCCCCCACCTTAAATCTTGTATTGCTACTAGGCAGTTTGACCTAAAGGATCATTCACTTAGACCAACAGTTCTTAAACTTTAGCAACCTGAGGACCCCCATTTTGATTTTAAAATGTTCGTGGACCCCCACACTGGCTTCTAATTTCCCCCAGGGTGCTCAATCCTGGCTCAGCCCCAGGCCCTGACCACTCCTCTGCCCCCTTCTCTTCCCCGCCTCTTTCCCCCGGCTCCCCCGAGCGCGCCCTGTGCCTGCTCCTTCCCCTCCCTTCCAGCACCTCCTGCACACTGCTGGGAGGGGGGGAAGGAGTTGATCAGGGTGGCTCCGAACATAACGTGTGGACCCCCTGGAGTACCCCTGTGGACTGCCAGGGGTCCGCAGACCCCAGTCTGAGAACCGCTGACTTAAACCCTATTTTTACAAAAAAACCTCCTGATATTTGTCTTCACATCTTTCAGCATAAAAGCAGATTTTGGTTTGGGTTCAAATACTCCCCTGCAGCACCGAGAACAAAGGAGTGAAACTGACTCGTCTGTGTTTGCTGTCTGCGCTGAGTGAAATACCAAGAGTGAACAGCAGACGTGGTGGAAGGTTCAGAAGTCTCTGAACTAAGGGTATTTATTTTAAAATTGACTTGATCTCTGTATCTTAAGCCCAGTCCCCACTGGCATTGTGGCTCTGAATCTGAACTGCCGATCCAAATCCCTCTGAATTACACGGTGTGGGTCTGTCTCTACTTAGTCACTGTGAAAGTGACCTGTGTCTGTGTTCATGGTGTGCACCTGTGCATCGTTGGTAGAATAGTTACAGAACAGGATTGGAATACTGCTAAAGGGGAAGCAGGCCGTCTCCCGTGGCTCAATTTAATGCACTTTCACTCCACAGTCTTGGTCTAGTGTGGAGGCATGCAAAATTTTGGGCATGTTTTGGGCCCCACACTACAAGAAGGCTGTGGAAAAATTGGAAAGAGTCCAGTGGAGGGCAACAAAAATGATTAGGGGGGCTGGAGCACATGACTTATGAGGGGAGGCTGAGGGAACTGGGATTGTTTAGTCTGCAGAAGAGAAGAATGAGGGGGGGATTTGATAGCTGCTTTCAACTACATCCCTACCCCATATAACGCGACCCGATATAACACGAATTCAAATATAACGCAGTAAAGCAGCGCTCCAGGGGAGCGGGGCTACGCGCTCCGGCGGATCAAAGCAAGTTCAATATAACGTGGTTTCACCTATAACACGGTAAGATTTTTTTTTTGGCTCCCGAGGACAGCGTTATATCGGGGTAGAGGTGTACCTGAAAGAGAGTTCCAAAGAGGATGAATCTAGACTGTTCTCAGTGGTACCTGATGACAGAACAAGGAGTAATGGTCTCAAGTTGCAGTGGGGGAGGTCTAGGTTGGATATTAGGAAAAACTATTTCACTAGGAGGGTGGTGAAGCACTGGAATGGGTTACCTAGGGAGGTGGTGGAATCTCCTTCCTTAGAGGATTTTAAGGTCAAGCTTGACAAAGCCCTGGCTGGGATTATTTAGTTGGGGGTTGGTCCTGTTTTGAGCAGGGGGGTGGACTAGATGACCTCCTGCGGTCCCTTCCAACCCTGATATTCTATGATTCTATGAAAATGGCTCAGAAAAATATTTCAGAGGAGACTGAGACTGTCTTCACTCTCCAAGAAGGTGCAGGGTTTTAGTGAGGTAACTAGTGCACACTGGCTACCTTGCTGTAAAACCCTAGTGGAGATAAGGTGCAGGTAGTTTGTACTGCAAGGTAGCTAGGTGAGGTCAACACAACCCTGCCCCCCACCTGTGGTTCACCTTGTCTAGACTACATTGCAGTACAACTACAGTGCCTTGTCTCCACTAGGTTTTTACAGCACGGTAACTAATGCCCATTAATTACCCTGTAAAAATGAAGAAGCCTGAGTGTTAGTGCCTGTTGGTGTTAATCCTGTTTTGTTTCTGTAGCGTGTAAGGACCAACCAGAAATGGGGCTCCATGGTGCTAGGCCCTGTACAAACAGGCTCTGAGTCCCTGTCCCGAAGAGCTTAGACTCTAAATAGACAAGACCTAGAGGGTGGTGGAAGGGGTAGAACACACGAGCAAAGTGAACAATGTGATGGCAGCAAACAGCATGTTAGTGCCATGATTTTTGGGGCAGTGGTGGAGAAGGGGATCAGCTAAATGGAAGAGAGTGAAGGGAGAGGGGACATGGAAGGGAAGTGGGGCTAGAGGGATGGGGCAGGGAGAAGTGGGTAAGGAGGGCAGGTGTGGATTGAGCGAAGGTGAAGATTGAAAGGAAGGGGAAAGGGTCAGAGGAAACAATCAGCCCAGGATAGAAGAACATTCCATCAACACTATAGAAAGCTCTGTGTCTCCGGCTTGTGGGGATCAGGCTGTGGGGATAACAATAGTAGCACATAGATGTTAGGGCTGGAGCCTGGGCTCCAATATCGATTTAGCCTTGCAGCTCAAGCCTGAGTCAATTGCCTGGGGCGTTGAGACTGGGTGCCCTGGGTTTCTCTTTGAAGTGTAGATGTATCCTCAGGCACCACTGTGGCTGGAGCTTTAGAGAGAGAGGCTCCAGGAGACAGCAGTGAACTGCAGTGTCTCCGAGGCAGACAGATTCTTGGGTGGCGGTTGGGGGCTGACAAAACCAAGCTTTGGTGGCAAAGTTCACTCTTCCATTCTCGACAGATTTGTTTTCTGAACTGGCTGCTGACTAGATTTAGCCTGACTATTGCTCGGGGAGCCCATCCTTTATCTACACATGCCTGGCAACCCCCGACAGCCTTGGGGTGGGGGTCGGCCAAACTTTCATAAGGCTGGACGGCAATCCCCTTCCTCACACGGAACAGTGTCTTACTCCACAAGTAGTCATGGGGTCAGGGTATCTCCATTGATACGGAGCTGGTTTGCTAAGGACTCCCGGACGACATTGGTGTCTCTCTCCCAGACTGTTCAAGCCTGACAAACAGATTGTAGAGAGATACAAAATCCTTGATCCTGGTCCCCAANGGCTGGAGCTTTAGAGAGAGAGGCTCCAGGAGACAGCAGTGAACTGCAGTGTCTCCGAGGCAGACAGATTCTTGGGTGGCGGTTGGGGGCTGACACAACCAAGCTTTGGTGGCAAAGTTCACTCTTCCATTCTCGACAGATTTGTTTTCTGAACTGGCAGCTGACTAGATTTAGCCTGACTATTGCTCGGGGAGCCCATCCTTTATCTACACACGCCTGGCAACCCCCGACAGCCTTGGGGTGGGGGTCGGCCAAACTTTCATAAGGCTGGACGGCAATCCCCTTCCTCACACAGAACAGTGTCTTACTCCACAAGTAGTCATGGGGTCAGGGTATCTCCATTGATACGGAGCTGGTTTGCTAAGGACTCCCGGACGACATTGGTGTGTCTCTCCCAGACTGTTCAAGCCTGACAAACAGATTGTAGAGAGAGGGATACAAAATCCTTGATCCTGGTCCCCAAACTAACATTAGCATGGTCACTGCATGGACCCCTCCTCTTAGTTCCCACAGAATGGAATCCAGGTTGGATAGAACTCCTTTCAACTCAAGGCATTGCATGGTAATTTAGGGTAATGGTGCTACTCTATCAAGTGGAGCAGCTATTGTTTACCAGTGCAATGCTCTGTTACTCCAAGAGACCTAATGATGGCACTGGATACATAGCTCAATTGTTGTAATAATGAGGACCCACCTCCTGTGTTTCGAGATGCAATGGAGTGGCAGGATGGGGTTAAAAGTCCAACAATCTGGAACTACCTGCCCTTCAAAGATAAACCTGCTGCAAGAGGAAATGTTGCTGGACAAGAGTTTAAACGACTTTTGATTTATTAAATGTCTGCAGAATTATAGGAGCCTTAGAAACCTGTGGTGAACATACTGCATGTGGTAGGTGAAAATGCAGTGGAGGCTTATGGGTTCACATTTGAGAATGAGGTGGGATGAACTCTAGATGTAGTCTTACAGAATATCGATGGATACTGTTGCCTTTCAGTGGCAAGATCCTTTCTAGGGAACAGTGTTTCCCCTGTGTACAGTAGCAATGGGAGACAATACATAGGTTAATACTGAACCATAGCTTACATCTAAAATGTACGAGTTGGGAGAACTGTTGGATTCCAATCACTCAACTATCCAGGGTATTTGCAAATCTTTCAGTCATTCCTACTTTGAAGGAACAATTGAGAGAGCTGCAAATGTTGTTAAATCATAAATTCAGAAAACGGATAAACCAGGAAGACGCAGCGGCTGGCCTGGATGTGAAATAAAACTGCTTCTGGAAAGATAGTGTTACATAATGAACTGCACAGTGTCCACCATAAGCTAGGGTACAACTGGGCTTTTTGAGTGTGCATGTGTGTACATTCAGTGGGAGTGCGAAAATTGCTCCAGACCCATTCTAGCCAGGCTTTTAGTTTAATTTTGCAGACCAAGCTGTTCAGGTAAGGGTTTCTAATCATCCATGCTTTTGGGGGCTTACCTGGGGCAAACCCATCAAGGTTTGTGCTGCTTTGAGCAAACAGCCACACCTTAGTCATGCAGCAATGCTAGGATGATGTAGGTTTCATATGGCTTCTTTCTCATGCTGTACCCCGTGGAGGTACAAGTCTTCTACAGGGATCGCCAGGTCCTGGAGGAGGTCTTCCCAAGACTGTTCTTGCTGAGACAGAACCAACCCCCTTTGGGTATGAGCTGCAAACTTGATGGCTCCAGCCCTGAAGTCCTCTCCCCCAATCATGATGTGAATTCAAATGGTTTGCCCTGACTCTGTGCTCAGCCCAGCCCTGAGAAACCGTACTTAACCCATTCTCGCCCACTTTTACATGAGGTTCCCCTCATTCCAAAAACCAAATCTCACAAATTATGGGAAATAGGAAAAGCACCCCCATCAGACTCCTCTCTCCTCTTGATGTTTAAACTGGGGCTGAATGTTAATAGTTGCCTGGACCAGGCCAGAAATTGGTCATCTCCCTGAAAGTCCCCAAACAGATGCTGATTCTTGTGACTTTTAAAAGTTCGCTATCCCAAACATTTCTTGGGAAGAAATCCTGGGGAAAGGAGCCATACCAGTGCTATTGTAGGAGTTTGACTAAATAAACAGCTCCCACTTACAGCTCAATGACCACTTCACCTCCAGGAGTTATTCACTGATAAACTCCATAAATTTTCAGGAACAACCGTTTTATCACTACCAGTGGTGTCCCCTGTTAAATGCTACAAGGTGAAATCAAGGGAGAGAGGCGGAAAACCGGACAAGTGAGCATGAGAGAGAGAAATGGGGTGATCACTAGAAAAATTGATCAGATCTTTTCAAAAGGGGGTGGTTGAGAAATGACTAAAGGGGAGAAAACACGAGATAGTGAAGACCCTCTTTGATATAACAGTAACAAGTTAATATCTGCCGCTTTTGTTTCTGCGCTGCCCTTTGGATATTTCTGAAGCTTTGTTAGATGTAAGGAGGCGATGGCCAAGCAAGGTTGTATTTCAAAAGGCACAAGGAAGAGTTTATTGCTGTCTCTGCCTGTCTGTGGGCTTCCGTGAAGTGATTTATTTGGACATATGATCCAAGTCTCTGCTCCACTGTTTCATTTATGACCTGCAGTTTATGGTAAAATTATGAAATGACATCTCTTTGCAGTGTGAAAATACCCAACTGCAGTCTCCCTTACAAATGCAGTAGAAATGTTTCTAACATTCACCTTCAGAGCGTTTCAAGCTGCATTTTTGTCACCCACGTGTTCTCTTAACTCCAGCAGATTGTGACCTTGAACTAGGTGAACCTGACAGTTTGGCTGCTGCATGTTCCAAAAGCGCCCTGGAGATCCAAGTACGTGTGTGGGGGGGGGGGGAGGAACTGTTCTTTAAACCCCAGAAAGAGAGAGAATGTTAAGTGTAGCCCAGATTGGCTTGCCCACTCGTGAATGGGTGTAATGAGGGTGCAATAGCACCTTCTCCCTCTCAGACCATTCAGTTCTTCCCCATGCTCAAAGGTCCTTTCTGTGGCCTTGTTTGGGGAGGGAGATCTTGTATCTGAGCCATTACCTACTCCTGGTTCTACTGCCTCTGAGGCTGTGTCTACATTACACTTATGTCAGCCTAACTTGCGTCACTCGGGTGTGAATAAACCACCCTGAGTGAGATAAGTTACACCGATTTAGTTGGGGATTGGTCCTGCTTTGAGCAGGGGGTTGGACTAGATGACCTCCCGAGGTCCCTTTCAGCCCTGATATTCTATGACATAAGTGCTGCTGTGGACAGTGCTACACCGCCGCTCGCGGAGGTGGTTTGATTCTGCTGCTGGGAGAGCTCTGTCCCATCGGCCTAGAACGTCTTCTAGACACGCTACAGGGGGTGCAGCTGGTGCAATAAGGTAACTTCCTTTCAGGGGGGTGTTCTCACTCCTAGTACAAGGCGCGTTGCTTTTCAAGTGCCACTTCTGTCTGTCTCTTCCTGTCCTCAGACAAGTAGCCATGAACATCAGCCTGTGGCCCTTTAAGCGCTACTTCCAAATGGTCTCCCTCCGGGAGCTTCCTTGCCCCACTGCAGCAGAGCTGCTCTGCACACCTAGTCATCAGCCAGCCTTGACTATTCTGCAGATCACTGAGGCCAGCCTAGGTCTATCCTTAAGTATTTGTAAAGTGCCTACGCCCCTGGTATCCAAGAGCGGTGTTTATGAACAGGTTAATCCAGCAGCGTTTCCCAGACCAATGGTGAAACTAATGCTTAATTCCCCCTCAGACTTACAGGAAAAATTGTTGAAATAATGGATATCAAGTAGCCGTTATCTGGGTACCAGAGATCTAGTACAACTTGACTTCAGGCAGCCTCCTAGTCTTGACTTAAACCATATAAGTAGTATATCCCAATGGAGCTGATCCTTAGCTATGTTAGACTAGCTCAGGAACAGCATACCACAGTTTACCAGTTTTACCTTTGACCGCTGCTCCTGTAATGCACACAGCACTTGGGTTCAACAGGAAAACAAAAGGGAACTTCTTTTAAGAATGAAGAGGTTCAAATAATAACCAGTGTGAGAGATGAGAACAAAAGGTTACATACAGGGCTTCCCTGGCACCTCTTTCCTTACAAATGAAGCACTGGTTAGATGTGAAACAAAATCATAACCTGCATTCTAGAACCTAAACTTAACTAACCAATTATCCTCCCGTCTAAAGAAGTTTGTCACCCAAATTTTTTTCTAGCATTTTCAGCCAAGCCTAGCTGAGATCCCTTTTTCATTACCCACTTGCCAGCACACACATATACAGGAAGACTCACAGGTAAATACAGCCATCTGCAGACAATGGTCCTGGTTCATGGGAGTCATCAAGATTCCAAACCACCATTAATGGCCCACACTTTGCATAATCACAATAGGCCTTCAGAGTTATATTTTATATTTCTAGTTTTAGATAAGAGTGGTACATTTATACAAATAGGATGATCACACGCAGTAGATTATAAGCTTTGTAATGATACCTTACAAGAGACCTTTTGCCTGAAGCATATTCCAGTTACATTATATTTACTTATCATGTTTTTATAAAACCATATAGACTGCACAACGTCAGAGTATTTTCCTGCTCTTTTCAGGACATGGCTCTGGGAACACTGAAGCCTGGAAAATGTCTTGGACTCGTTAGCTAATCTTCTGGGTGTGTGCACACACCTGCGCATCTTAACACTTGGCAGTGACCTAGGTATGTGGCTGTCATGCCCGGGTCTTAATCTAGTTCTGCCTGTGGGTATAGCTGAGGGAGCGTGAGCAAACCCAAGGAGCCCAGCCCAGCACAGCAGGTAAGATTGTGCAGTTCAGAACATAATCTACTGCGAGTGGCATTGCGCTGTCTCCTCGAGTTGGTGGGACTTGGGCAGGAGATGGAGCTTGGAGGAGAACCACTGCTCTTTCACTCCCAGTTTGAGCTCTGTTTAGTTAGCTGGGGATTGGCAGTGCACCTGACTGCTGTTGCTGTAGTTCCTTCCCTGGCCGGCTTCTCTGCAGGCTTAGGAGTTTTGTCTTTTGCTTCCTTTAGAAAACACTTCCCTGTCCCCTCTAAAGAAACAATAACACTCTACATGTAGCTAGGGACTGGGCAGCTTGTTTCATGTTTTGTTACGACCGATTGGGCACATCACGCCTTGTCCAGAGAGTGTTGGCAGCAAAAAAAAGTGGCCATGCTGCCTCATGCAATGTCCATTGGAGTCAGTGAGAGTCTTTCGATTGATTATTTGTAGCAGCTAGAAGTCCTAATTTTATAGCCAGCTTGTGGATTGCTCAGCTGTGAAGTGTTAGAAACAGCGTCTGGCTGCAATTGAATGCAGGTCTCCCATTCATCCCCCCCCCGTTCTGACCCAATGGAGAGTCCTTGCCATCAGTTCAAAGGCATGGGTCACTTTGCTGTCATGGAGGCTCTGAGTCTGGGAGTGTTCATACCCTAAGCCAGGAAACACCCTACCGCTGAAAAACAAGATGCCTCTTTGCATGGGTTCTGATTCAGTTGTGAGTGCAAGAGGGGTCCTGGTAGCTCATCACCTAGCAAAGTTTCCATGCACTGTACACGATGCACAACATAAGTTCCCCTGGGAAAGCCCTCCAACATGGGCCGACTGTCAAGGTTCGTCCATCTGTAGGCCAACCAAGTCTTTAATACTGAAGCCTGTAAAGTCAGCTGCTTTATCGCTGTAGGGGAGAGAGCGAGAGAGAGAATCCCTTGATTTTTGTTGATCAGATTGTTATGTGGCACTTGAGGTTGGAGGCTTTACAGACATCAATGAGGCATTGTTTGTTTCTGTTTTTAGCATTGTCAGACAAGGTGATGGGGAAAATCTCTATTTATGGTTCTGCCACCCAGAGTGACTTCACAGATGGAAGGGCTGGAGAGAGAAATCCCCATAGATTAAATGTGCTGTAAGGTAAACATGCCACAGAAAGACCAGTGGTGATCACCTGGGCCTGGAGAATGTTGACTTAGCTTCCTGGCGGGGATTTAAGAGCAAACCTTGTTCTTAGGAAGGATGGCCTTGTTTTGTGCATCTCTCAACCCTGTGTTCTTTCACACAGTGGATCTTGTTACGTATTACCAGTGCAAACCTGTACGGGTGACTTTTAGCATCAGGTCTTTTGGGGGACAGAAAATACCTGAGCAATGATTAAATCTATGGCTTACAAAAACAAAGATCTACAATTTATCCAAAGTCATTTATCCAAAATTTTCTTTCAGAAGGATCTTGCTTTACTGAAAGGGCAGGTTTAATTTTATTGATTGGACTGCAAGTTGCACAGTAGGAATTTTTCTTCTCTTAGATTATACGGCATTTGTTTGCTCTTTGTATAAAGAGCAAGTATAAAAGCTCTGGATGATGCTACTACTAAACCCCCTGACTTCTACATTTTTAGGGTGTTGAAACCATTAGACTTCTGATGCACGTCAGAGAAGGCATTTAAACAAAACCCAAACCTGTGCGGTTTCCTTAATCAGTAAAAAGAATGTTAATAGTGGACACAGTCAGGCTATGTATATACCACGGGGACTACAGCAGCATTGCTCCGGCACTGTAGCTAGCCCGATATAACCCTGTAGTGTAGATGCAGACTACAGTGATGGAAGGGTTTTTTTGTAGTAATACCACCTCCCCCAAATGATGGTAGGTAGATAGAGGGAAGCGTTCTTCCATCGACCTAGCTGCATCTACACTAGGGGTTAGGTCAGCACACAGCACTTGGGGGTGAGTTTTTTACACCTGAGTGCTGTAGCTACATTGGTCTAAAAGTTAAGTATAGACCTATGGCGCACTGTCTGGTGCAAAATGGCAACTCAAAGTTAGGTGCCACAGTAGGCAAGGTGTCTCCCCTGGTATGAATCCTTGTTGTAAGGGTGAAGAATGGCAGGTAGATTGGACTTGCTTGAAGCAAAACAAGGGGTGTGAGAGATGGCTGGACCTACTTTCTCTAAAGCAGCGTTTCCCAAACTTGGGACGCCGCTTGTGCAGGGAAAGCCCCTGGTGGGCCGGGCCGGTTTGTGTACCTGCTGCATCCGCAGGTCCGGCCGATCGTGGCTCCCACTGGCCGCGGTTCGCTGCTCCAGGCTAATGGGAGCTGCTGGAAGCGGCGGCTAGTATGTCCCTCAGCCCGCGCCGCTTCCAGCAGCTCCCATTGGCCTAGAGCAGCGAACCGCGGCCAGTGGGAGCCGCGATCGGCCGGACCTGCGGACGCGGCAGGTAAACAAACCGGCCCGCCAGGGGCTTTCCCCGCACAAGCGGCGTCCCAAGTTTGGGAAACACTGCCCTAAAGGATCTGATCCAGCTTCCATTAAAGTCAATGGAAAGACACCTTTGTCTGTATCAGGCCATAAGGAAGCAGCGCTCTGAACAACTCTGTAGTACAAGACGACTTCAGGAGGGTTAGGTAGCTGGTCAGGTTGCTGTGGCTAGGTTTGAAAGTTTGAGCTCAAGAGTTAGATCCTAATGGTGCCAAAAACTGGGAGGAAGCGCAAGCAAAAAAGCTAAGGGAGATGTACTCGAGTTACATGAGTCGAGGATATCTCAAACATCCACTCCTTCCTGCATTCAGATTCCTCCAGCTTGCCTTCCATCTAGCCATGCTCTGCTCTCCGGCTTCATTTTAGGAAGGCCTAATGGTCAAATGCTGCTTCTGAACTTTGATTCTGAATTTCCCTTGCTTGCTTGCATGGCTGTTTCCCTAACGAAAACCAAATAGAGCTTTGCATGTTGTTTTAATCCCCTCCTCTGATCTCCTTTATTTGTTAGTGGGATGGCTGAGGGATCGCTTCCCGGGGGTTAAGTTAGATGGGAAAGCCTGCAGTAATAGACTGATGTACTGTAGCAGGTTAGCATGTAATGTCTCATACAGAGCTAAACACTTAGGGCCCTGTGCTTTCTCCCACTGATAAATGGAATTGTGTGCATGTCACTGAGATCTTGAAGTCCCTTACTTTGCAGTATGATTGGATTTTAACAAACTGTTTTCAAATTCTCAGTGCTTTCTCCTTTGGAAATATATAGGATGTGGGTGGGTTTTTCGGTTTATTGTGAATCCTATAATCTGAGATCCAAATTTCTATTTTTAATAAGCATTTACTCAGACCAGTTACTGGGAAGAAAATACTCTCTCTTTTTTTCTTTTTCTTCTTCTTCTTCTGTGAGATTTCCACACATCAGTGGCAGTGGAGAACACTCTGCATGGATTGCATTTAAATGAAGTCATCCCAAGGAACCATTCCAGACAGCGTCTGGAGAGGTTGAAATCTACCTGATGGCTTTTTTTTTTTTTTTTTATTAAATACCTAGGATTTTTCATCCATGTTAACTTGTGGTGTGTGGCTGTGGAGCGGAAGGTGGAATCTACTGCCAGTGTAAGTGTGACATCTTCATACTGCCCTGTCAAAGAGCCTAACTCTTATGAGGGCAGATGCCTCTGGGTGAGGAGAGCTCAGATTCCACGCTCAGTCTTGGCTTCTACATTGGTGGTGTCTGATAGGAATGGTAGCGAACTGGTCTGAGAAAAAAACATTCATTTCCAGCAGGCCACTAAGCAGTGTTGGGTTGGCAGCAAAACTGACCTTAGCTAGATTTGATCCAGTGGCAAAAGATTCCTTATCCCATTGCTAATCCCTAGAGCCATCCAGCCATCCTCTGTTGAATTGTGGCATGTCTCTAACTCACATATGTGCATGCTCAGGTTGAGTGTTTAATACCCATTCAAATGTATATTTGTAACTTTTGTGAAACAAGCCAAAGATTCTTTTCAGATTTTTTTCCCCCCCTACCAAAGTCCTCTAGCCTGTGATGGCTGCTGCTGTCAGGCACAATAATGCAACAGAAATGCAAATGGACTACTAACGATAAGTTTTAAATATTGTGTTTAATATCCCAAATTACTCAGTCTTAAAAATGGCTAAAGATCTGGGCTGAGATTTTTTGAATCCGCTGAAGGGATTTGGACACTCGTTTCCCACAATTCCGGTCCAGATTCTTGCCTTAATGAGGGATTCCCACCACCGAGAAGAGAAACTAAAGAAATGTCAAGAATAAGTACAGCCCAAATGACACACTCAAGTACTCCAGCAAGCTGTTGCCAGGGTAGTAACCTGACTGTCAATTGTAAGTCTCCTTAAAGCAAATCAGCAACAATCCTCTTGAAGTATCCTAAAGAACCGTCACCCCCTTTCTGGCCTTGCAGGTAGAATTGTGTGTGTGTTTGTTTGTTTTTTAGGCCAGAAGGGACCATTCTGGTCATCTAGTCCAATCTCCTGCATGACACTGACTATAGAATTTCAACCAAAAAATTGCTGCTTGAAGGCCAATATTTTTGTGGTTGAAACTAGAGCATCTCTTCTAGAAAGACTTCCAGTTTTGATGTGAAGATTCCAAGTGATGCAGAACTGTGAGTTGTTTCAACGGTTAATTACCTGTACCCTTAAAAACAAATTTTTTTTTTGGCATGGGGGATAGTGGTGGTACTAACATTTCTTGCTTACCCAAAACTCCTCTCGGAGCAAATTAATTTCAGTGGAAGATCTGGATGTACAAGGATTGGACTCCAAAGGGAAATCCTTTTTTAAATGGACTTTTTACCACCAAGTCAGAAACCCTAGATGTTTCAATGGGCCAAAAAGAGCTAGCATAAAACTGCCTGTTATGCTACAGCTAGTTTCCTGTTTACTACAGCAGCTGCATATATAGCCTTAGGAACGTTAGTGTTGTTAGACAAGCCACTAATAGTGTACCAAAGTATTCAGCTCTCTTGACACTTTTTTGTTTCAACCAGTTTCTAGACTGGGACTGAGTTAAAGATCTTATAAATATTTTCTATTTCTCCCTGCTTGGAAAACATATGGCCCTTGAAGTTCTGGAGCTTCCAGAAAAAGAATAAGCTTTAGTGTATTAAGGGTTTTTATGGAGTACCTAGAGATGCAGCAAGAAAGTAGCAATCTGCTTGCAGATACTGTCAGTGCATAATTAATAAATTCTCTTCATTAATTTATAAAGAACAGGAGAACTGGGGATGCCCCTATTATGAAAACAGTGAGTTGCACACTAAGTTCACTGTCTGTTAATGTACAAATATATGAGGCATATGTTTAACAAGAACTAAGTTCTGTGTCCCGTATGGCTAAAGCAGATCTCATCCTGGTGAGAGTAGGTTTAGAATACACTGGATTTTGTCCTTCTTCCCCATCCCCAGTCTAGTTCCTTTTTGGTTGTCTGACTCCATGGCTTCTTGAATGATCGCTGATCCCGAACCATTCACCGTACAAAACAGCAGTGATGTAAGTTAAAACCCAAGTCTGTTTTGAAAGTTCGTCTTACCATTTCTTTAAGCTACCAGCTAGTGGAATAATACCCCTAAAATCTGTGGAAGGGCTGAGCTCACATTCTCTGACTTAACATTTCTGCCGATTCATTTTCATATTTGGTTACGAAGACGTGTTTGTGGTTTTTTTTGTCCTTGGATGTAGCAAAGTCATCTGTGCTGTTGGTGCCTTGGCCAAGACTGACAATATCAATAACACAACTTATTATATAATAACCCCTATAGCTAGAGATGGCCAAACTCCCCTCCCCCCCGTTGTTGCAAAACCATGATTTTAAATAAAATAAAACCAAATGGTTGGAAAAATCCATGCCCTTTAAAACATTCCAACTTATGCAGCTTGGGGGCTGAGCAATGCTGGTGGTGTGTGGAGAAAGCAAGAAATCTCTATTGCAGCAGCACTCTCAGGGTTACACAGACGTGTGTAGGGAAACGTCTCAGCAATTCTTGTGTAGAGCAGGGAAAAGGGGGGGGGGAGGTGGGGGGAGAAGGGGCATCTTGAAACTGCTGGCTGCTGGTTGCTGATTGGCGGAACCCGGTGTCTCAGCGTTCCATCCATAGAACCTTCCTCCCTCTGCTTTGTCCATCCCGGAAGGAATTTCCTCTGCTGCTGCTGCTTGATCTATTGTTGTTGTCGCCGCTGCTGTCCTGCATGTTTTGGTCAGAACAAGTAACCATAGTATCAAAACGGTGACCCACTATCTGCGGCATTTTATCCCAAATACCTTCCCAGCCCCACGCCCCCCCTCCTTTTGCATGTTACTTATTATGATGACTTCATAGGACACCGAGGGAAAGGGTCCTGGCTTTTCCCACTGCAGAGATGGTTTCAATTAAACATAGTGTGTGTGGCTTGGTTTGGTGGGTTTAAGTTATCCTCGGCGATCAGATGCAAAACTTATTTGCTCTCGTCCTCCTCCCATCCCCTCTTTAATTTAAAAATAAAAAAATAAAAAATTGCAAGTCTTCTCCCTCCCCCCACCCGCCCCCCGCTCCGGGCGGGGTTAGGAGAATCTGAAGTGCAAAGATCACCCTGGCAGTTGCCAAATCTTGTTTCCTCTTGCACGGAAACTCCTTCAATTTGGGACCAGTTCTAAGGCAGCTCCCCCGTTCAAAAATGGTTGTACTGCATTTGCAATAGATTTAAAATCCAATTCTGACCCCCTCTCTCTCGGTCAAGTAACCGTCACAGCTGCAGAGAGGTCTGTGGTTGGGATTTGGGTGAGATGGGGGGCCGGGGGAGTGTAGTAATATCTTGTTGATGTGGGGGGAGGGGCGAAAATCAATCAGCTGCATTGGTGGGTCAATGCTATTTTTATTGCACATTAAGCTGCAAAGGGAGAAGAGAGAAAGGGAGGAGGCACCAAATATCTGGCAGGGTGGAAACTAGATTTTCCCCCACCCAACTGGATCAGAGCTCCTGCAGGCTTGCCTGGGAGCTGCAAATGAATGCCTGGTGTGATGGGGAGAGGGAAGCTGAGAAGTGTAATGCCCTGCCTAAGAGACCCTGACACTTTCTGCATTCCCAGCTCTCTTCTCCTCCCCAGGGCTTTTTGCGATGGCTAATTCCTCCTGAGGCTGACATTTGGCACTAGGGAGGGAGGAGGGAAAGGGTGGAGAGCTGGGGGGAGAAAAAAAACATCCTGAGAACATGAGAATTCACCATGGGCTAGCTTCAGAAGCTCGGAGCAACACTGCCCCCTGGAGGCATATGCTTGATACTTCAGACGACAACCAGTTCCTTTCCCAAAGGAAGGACTTTCCCTACTTGGGAGGGTCTGTTTGTGGGAGAGGTTATGTGGCGTGAGGGATGATCAAACCCATTTGCCATGCCTGGCTGTAGTCTGTAATTTTGAAGGCATTTTAAATCCCCATGGCTTGGTGAGCAATCTTTGTCCCTCTGCTAGTGTTATATAAGCACTGGAAAGCTGGGGGCAGGTGTGGGAGGCATATTCCGTACAGAAGAATGTATTCTCTTTGGAAATAGTCTCTAGTGGTGACTTAGATGCTCAGAGCTTATGTTGAAATGGAAAGGTGCTGGGGAGGGAAGAGGAGCCAGTCTGGGAGATTGCAGAAACCCAGTGTGAATTGGCAGCAAATCCTTGCTCGGGAGCAGCGTATCATCACAGGCATGACGGCAGAAAGCATGCGAAGAGAGGGCCCAAAGAGTAGTCCAGGGAAGAAGCAGCTGCACTTGTCAGGGAGAGGGTTAGCTTCCTGGGAGTGTCCTTCTTTCCCCCCCCCCC